>JAUMHI010000055.1:16233216-16259212 GCA_032359435.1 Enteromius unitaeniatus
TGGTGGTGTAATGGTGTGGGGGATGTTTTCTTGGCACACTTTAGGCCCCTTAGTGCCAATTTGGCATTGTTTAAATGCCACGGGCTATCTGAGCATTGTTTCTGACCAAGTTCATCCCTTTATGACCACCATGTACCCATCCTCTGATAGCTACTTCCAGCAGGATAATGCACCCTGTCACAAAGCTCGAATCATTTAAAATTGGTTTCTTTTATATGACAATGAGTTCACTGTACTAAAATGGCCCCCACAGTCACCAGATCTCAACCAAATAGAGCATCTTTGGGATGTGGTGGAATGGGAGCTTCATACCCTGGATGTGGATCCCACAAATCTCCATCAACGGCAAGACGCTATCCTATCAATATTTCATAGGAATTCTTTCAGCACCTTGTTGAATCAATACCACGTACAATTAAGGCAGTTTTGAAGGGGAAAGGGGGTCAAACACCATATTAGTATGGTGTTCCTAATAATCCTATAGATGAGTGTATATGTGTGGCATATTTATATATATATATCACTATTTACATATATTGAAATGATAAAAATTTGCCATCAGTTTCTGTTTGGTTATTAGATTTTTTTAATTAACTGGGGAAAAATATTACAAAATATAAATATTAAAAGTAAATTCAATCCTTGCAGTTGCTCAACAAAAGTTCGCGCTCTGTATTTTAAGAGTCATTTTTAGCTTTAGATGTGAGTAATGGAGGCAGGACTGATTAGCCAGTTGGCTGAATGGCCTACTCAGTGTCATATTCATAACCGTATGACTTCACACAACTTGCTGAGGCGGCAAAGTACAGGAACGGAATGGAGTTTGTGGTGAGTTTTAGGATGTTGTAGTGTTAGGATGTTGGAGGCAACAGCTGCTCCCTCTGTGTGATTAATGAGGTACGACTTGAGGCAGACAGTACTGCCTCTTCCCTGCACTTCCAATCAAAACATAGCCTGAGCCAATGCCGACTGAACAGAGCAGGTCATAACATCATCGTGCAGCAGGCCCAGTTCTCAGTTCTGCATACTTTATATTATTTCTCGCTAAGCAGCCTAAGGAATCAATGACAATCAAGGAAAGAGAACAGGACGAGGAGAATATCTATACACACAAGTGACCCGCTGTGACGCCCTGATTCAAGGCCTTCATCTGTATTCTTCCAGTCCAGGCAAAAGGCTCCCAGAATTCCCCGCGGCGGGCCTGATTAGAATAAAAGACCCACGGTACTGATGGAAAGAGCTCCTGGGAGCCAGGACACATTAACAGCACTAAGAGCCGTTTCATTCCAGCTCATTGCATGGCTCACAGATCAAGGCTCCATAGTCTTTCTGACATAAAACTGCCATCAGCATTTCTCTCCTCCCAATGCCAGTCTATAAACCGCTAGGCAAACTCCATAATTTGCTCTCGGGCAGTGATCTTGCAAAATGGGAGCTTGAGACGTTCGCGTGGCGGCCACGTAAACAGAGCAAATTAAATTTGATAGGAAAATAGCGTAGGTGGGTAGAGCATCCCCACGGCCCACTTCATTTGAAACATGCGCCTATAGCAGGCTACACCCGCGCATATATATCTGCAGCTGCCGCTTTAAATGAGACGAAGGAGGTGATTTGCGAAACTCCACAGAGAAGACATTCAAAAAGGCGAGGGAACTCCCGAATAAACTGTGTTTATACTGATAAACGCAGGCCATCATTTTGAATGATATTGAAGAAAGAACAAAAATGAGATGTTCTCTGCCTGTCGGATGACTCTCTAGTGTTTTCATCCCAGCGTAATGAAAACCCATCCGTCTTGCAGTTGCATTTCATTCTAATCTCCCTGGAATTAAATCGACGCTTCAGTGGCATTTTTGGACCGCTCACCTTTCGCGCACGCTAATAAACGAAACGAGTTCTGAAATGGGCGCTGTGGATCTGTAGGTTTAAGTGACTCATGCGCACCAGCTGAAATGTTCTACAGCTCCATCCAGCCTCTGCTCCCAGCGTCACACATACGCTCCTTTTGCATTATGTCTCCAACTAACCAATGAGATGAAAAAGCCCTGAAACTAATTGGCCACTCTGATGGCACTGTGGGAATGTGTTTGAAGTTTTCACACTCTTGCTGACTCAGTGGAGCGCTCTGCTTCTGGCCCACAGGATGCATCAGCCTCAGTCTCTGGTTAATGCTGCAGCGAAGGAGGCAGAACAGCAAACATGCATAGATCTTCTGCAGTCTGGTCCAGGCTGCAGCTTATTTCATCCAAAAACAGGTCATTTAGACAGAACTGGCACGTAATACGACCGGTCCATCGTTCTTTTTTTATATGATGATTATAGGGTGAGTACAGCTAAAATCTGACAGCAAAATAACAGAGCGGCGTGAAACAAAGTGTTAGCTGATTCAAATAATGACACTGCAGTTTCCATGGCAGTGCAGGTCAGTGTTGCCAATAAAAACTGAAACTATTAAAAAGACACGAAGCTATACTTCAGAGGAACTTGCTGCCTAATTTGTTTTTAAAGCAAGCATCTTTAAAATAAATCCAAAAGCTATTTTTGTACTGAAGATAATTTCATGTTTTGATGCAGTATGAGACTATGTGATTAAATATAAATAAATGAAGGCCATTGTACAGTATGGTGAGTTACCTGATATGATGGGTTGTCCAGTCATGCTCATGGGGGCCATCCCAAGGTTGTTCATGGCAGTCGCCCAAGCATTAGGGTCCGACATGGGCATCGTTAAAGAGTTGGAGTCCATGGCAATATTTCTGAGCCCCTCTGAAAGACAGAAAAAACATCATCTGGGTTTATATCTCAAGTGTGTACCTCTTCTAAAAGACAGAATCCGTTTGAATATTCAAACCTGAGCAAAATTACGATTCCTGTTTGAATGAGCTATCAGTGATTAATATGTTACTCAAACTCATTTAGCCCAAATTTATCATCAAAATGTTTAATTGTCTGATGTTTTTATGCTCATCAAGGCTGTGTTTATTTGATAGAAATATAGTAAAAACAGCAATATTCTGAAATATTAACACAATTTAAAATATTTACTGTTTAGTATTGGATTATACCTTAAGATGCAATTTACTGCTGTGATCAAAGCTGAATTGGCATCATTATTTCTGTCTTTTTGCTTTTGAACAGTTGGGCAATTGTATTTAAATGTATTGTACATGGGTTTTAAAAGCCTAAGCTGACGACTGAAACTTAATGAAATGTTGAGTTGAGAGAGGAATGAGACGTAAAGCCTTCGTCAGCTTAACACATAAAACATATGTTATTATGATAAATGGGGAGCTTCTTTGAGAAACTAATTTATGCACTATTAGCACAGCAGAGGTGCCAATGTGCTTTAACACACCATCACTTCAGAGAAAACAGACCGCCGTTTCAACTCCTGCCAGAGGTCTGATAAACTTCAAAATTGCCCACCGAAAGAATGAAAGCTAGAAAGAGAGAAACAGTGCTCAGAAAGTTCCCATATCTGAGGTGTGACCGCTGTGTGCGAGAGAACATATGCTTCCTGCACGGAGTGGGCGGCCGTCACAAGGAGGATTCATTTCTATTGAGAAAATGCCATTGTGCTTCGTTGTTGGTCAGGGAATTATTATACAGAGTAAATGAAAAACAGCATGGTAATTAGTTTTCAGGTTCTCCAGAGGGATATCAAAGGTGGTTCTGGTCAAAACATCTAAAAAAAGCGTATTTATTTAAAACAGAAAACAAAAAATTACATTCTCCACATGCAACTCCATGCTTGTTTCCTTATTTAAAGATAAATCACCCCTCAATGGTTTACAGGATCTTTTAACATTTAAACAGCGTCACGTCTTGCCTAAATTAGCATGATTGTATGTCAACAACTCTGATTCTGCTCTCCGCTGTTCACGTACTCACACTCTGAAATGATTAGTCTCTATGGCAACACTCATAGTGCCAACACGAATCCATGTGTGGCTTTGTTGTTGATAATTAATTTCTATTTATTCACCTCTATACTTCTTTGTGAAACACGGACAAATAAAGAAAGTGAACCAGGTAACACTGGTTACAATAAAATGACATTTCTAAAAGAAATAGGAAGCAGGGACCTGAATGACGTACAAAACTACTATTATTTATTATTATTTTGGTGTTTTTAACATTCAGAAGCTCGTAAGTCATAGACATTCAAAGTCATAGTCCACCAGTACCATCCGGCTTTTGGATGGAGCAGACAGAAATCACACTCTGAAGCTTAAGGAAGTGTGTCTGGTTGATCTTCTGCAGGTTCTCGGAGGATCATCTCTCAGATGTCTTTCTCTCAGTCATCCAAACAGATGGCAGAGGTCCGAGGTTTAGCAGTAAAGCAGTTGTTTAATCATCTGTATCAGCAGTGGTGGTGTGAGCGGATTGGAGCGACAGGCAATTTCCCTCCCGCTGAAAGCAGTCTGTAGTCACGCCGTTCCAAATCCCCATCGGATTCTCCATTTTCCGCTCCTCAACCACGTCCCACTCATTGGTTAAAGAAACTTTACTCCAAAACTAAATGCTTTCAAATGTTTGGGGTCTTTTAAGTTTTTGAAAGAAATTTCCATAACACTTTAGATTGAGGGAACATTTATTATTAACCTTTTTCAATAAACTCCTACTTTACTGCTTCTGATGACGGTCCATTAACACGTTTTAAAACATGGTGAAGTCATGCTGATATGGACTTGTTTTCTGGTCTGTTAACATGCATGTAATGTTCATGAAAGATGAAAGGTAGCAGACTGAGAGAACATTGTGAAGATTTCAGAAACAGAGCTTCTGCTCAAGGCAAAAATCACACAAGTGTTCTCTCGGGCTCCATTTCCAGTCCTCAGCACTCACACAATTTGATCAGAAGGCTAGAGGAACATTACAAAAGCCTTATCCAGAATAAACACACTGCCATCAAAGAATCACGCTGTGAAAGTGTTTAAAAAGTACTACGGGTAATGCAGCACTGCTGAAGAGAGAGTCAAACTGAAGCCCGTACTTCACTTTCTGATGAAAGGACGTAAATCATGCATACAAACGGAGGAAGTTTGTTTGGTCAGGAACTGGAACTCATTAAAAGCTCTTTCATTGGCAAGCAAAAAAAGATTGCTTCAAAAATTTCTCAATAACAGCACAGGATGTTTGCTGGACCAACCGCCACCTCTGCCAAGCCTGAAGAGGCTATTTGTCTTGCCAGGATGGAACGAAACTGATGACAGAGCAGAACCAAAGAGTAAAACCACCAGAACAAGTTTATATATGGATACATATGTATACGAGATGCCATGCAATCAAGAAATATTTTATTTGGCCTTATATAACAGCAATGGTTGACAACAATTATTGACACTGACTAGTTTAGATAACAAACTAGTTGATTTTGAAAATATGTAGTAATGAAAATATCAACATTCTTTATTGAAGTAAAATAAAACCACATTCATATATTTTTTTTTCTTGAAATGAATGTTTTAAAAAATAAAACTTATTTTACTTCAGCTAGTTTACCAAGGCAACATTTCACATTTTCATTTAATATCTAATATCAAAAATATTTAAATTTAATACTAATACAAAAAAACAACAACAACAAAGACTAATAAAAATGACAAAATCCCACAGCAAAATTACTAAAACATCATTTCAATATTTTCATATAACATCGCACTGATATGAAAACTGTTGCACTGAATGACATGGTATTATAGTTTTTGTTAATATTATGAATTCATTTTAAATCTTTAAAATATTGACTTTAATTTTAGAACTGCAATATTTTACTGTTGTCGATTCCAGAGGGGCTTACAGTATGTACTCACTGTAGTAGCCTGTGCTGACCTTACCAAACCACTTTGGGAGGAGGTGACTGCCCAGGGGACAGTTTCATCTCTTTAGGTTTAAACGTCCTTTGGGACTCTAAGTCACCTTTCTAAAACTTCTGAGAGAAAGAGAGAGAGAGCAATTAGAAAAAAGGCTGTTTGAAAGTCACCAAGGATGGATGGGGAAAGTGTCCCCCACAGGCCCGTTTTTCTTCATCTACAGCTCTCTTTCGACCTCACACACACACACCTCTGCCACTATGTGGTCACAAAACTTTCTCAATAAAGCTGTCCATGGCTCACTGCCCAAATCTCCCTCAGAAGGCCAAGAAAAACTCAGAGAAATTTATTTTACGATCTACAAGGTCTTAACAGCTAGACGGACAATTACTTGCTCTTCAGCAACTGGGACAACTTTAGCAGGAAGTTGAGGGTCATGAAGAGTTGCATGAAAGATTCACACACACACACACACACACACACACAAAAAAATTAAAAAAAATCCTACCTATTATTACTAACCCCGATCATTTTGGTTTCCTTAGTAAGTCTCAATTTGGTTTTGAAAAAACAAAAAAACAAAATTTCCATACAATCAAATGTACAGCTCAAAATTCTTACAAATATATTAAAAAAATAATTTGTAATATTTTATTAATGACATGAAGGTTTTAAGGAGAACTATCCTTTTAGGGTTTCATTGTGAAAAATAAATACATTTAAATATAAAAAAGAACAAAATTCACAGTATTAAAATAATATGAAAATATTGTTATTGTCACGTGGCAGCGTGCCCTGTGTGTCTGTATGTTGTTATTTCTCATGTCTTGTGCTTCAGTGTGTTTGTTTATATAGTGCCATGTGCTCCACGTCTTGCGTTTACCTTTTGTATCCTCATGTTGTTCCTCGTTTGTTACTCTACCCCGCTCATTAGTGTTCACTCCCTGCCAGCAATGTGTGTCCAGGTCTTCCCCATTATCCTTTGATTTTGTCTAGTATTTAAACTGTATCTTGTTCAAAGCCCTTTTGTCGATTGTTAACGTTACATTGTTTTGTGGACCTCCGCATTGCTCTTCACTTTCCTTTATGTTCTGGTTTGTTTTAATAAATGTTCACGGTTATTATTCTTTCCTGCCCTTAAGCCAGAGCGCGAGCCCGCGTTCATGACAGTTATAATAGCATGTAGGGCTGATCATTGCTCAAAAACCTCGAGTTCGATACTGGTTCCTGAACGACACCTTTTTTGATAGCAATTTTATGAAATCAGTTTGAACAAAATTACATAATCTCAAAATCTCTTCTGAAGCAGTTCTGAAGATGTTCTACATGTAGCCTACTGTATTTATGTCCTCATTTAGTGAGACTCAAGACATGAAAATCAGCGGAAGCGTCACGCGCAGGTCAATGTGCTAGTAAACGTTTGTGTGTTTGTGTCTGTTTGTGTGTGTAAGCGCAACAAAGTAGAGACAGAAATGACTACACAGTCATTTAAATGCTATAAATAACACAAGGCTATTCTCACACTTCTGGTCAAACACATTGGCTAGTGCTGCAGCCTTATTGGCTCACTGATGTTGATGAGATTCACCCCTTTAGGTATCGAAATTGGGTACCGAACAACCAGACGTTTTTCCATACTCGGTTGTATCGAGGCAATTCGGACGGAAATCTTACCTAAAAAGGATTGAACTCGATACCTGCACATATTTATAAATGTGAACATACGTGCACTGTAATATCTGACACTTGTCAAAACACTGTCTAAACAGCTCATATTTTGACATTTAGCACGATATTTGATTTGTTTAACACAAAGCAATTGCTAAACAGCTCTGCATTTAACAAACACAATCCACTAAATATGTTCTAAAATCCAACTTTGCATCTTTCTCATTCAAAAGGCATGTGTAGATTAGTTTCTCACTTCATAAGCAATACCGAACCCTCTCTGGGGAGATCCTTCGAGCTGAAGACGGCAGGCAAGCATTAGAATGAAGTCTTCGGGGACGTGCCACAATTGCAAACCTCATTATGTCAAACCATCACGATTTCAATCAGCCTTTCGGATCACCTTGAAAAGACAAGTTAAGCCAGCTAACAACAAAAGATTGTTGCTTTAAACTCGAGAGTCAAAAGGCATGCAGAAAACACCTCCAACTGATCCCACAGATCCCTTCTACAGGGTTCAGGCCATGCAGGTCCTTGAGGAGATCTCTCTGAAACACTAGAGAGCCCTCCTGTTGAGGCGATATGATGGCTATCAAGCGATATCCATTATTTTTTCACAGAACAAACACTTGTATGAGAGCACTCTGGCGTCTCAAGAGCTTTATTGAATGCGATCTTCATTCATACATCTATGGATTGCCCATGCCTTAATGAAGGTAGGAGGAAGTACGATCACTTGAGTAATTACACTTTGCACACTTTGATTTTCCTGTTGAACGCCAAAGAGACGTCTGAGGTTTTCATCTGATTTAAGTGATCAGTAGTACAGCACCTGTGCTGCGTTTATGGTCACAAATTACAGTAGCATCGACGTAATATTCAGTAAATCCAGTCCAGTTCAAAAAAATTGCCAAAATATGGCACGTCCACTGTGTTTATCACTCTATACTATAAATTCCCTGATATTCAAAAGTTTTGAATGTAATTTATTTGGACAGAAAATTAATACTTTTAATTAGCAAGCATATTTGAATTTTATGAAATTTTATAGCAAAGGCTTATAATTTATTACATTAAAAAAAGAAAAGAGAAGTTTTGGTTTTGAACTTTGAATCTGAAAATGCATCATGGTTTCCACAAAAACAGTAAGCAGAACAAGAGTTTGTACAAAACAAAAAAAAAACCCTTGAGCAGAAAATCATCATATTATTATCATGTGACACTGAAGACTGCAGTAATCATGCTCATTTTTTTTTTGCTTTGATCAAAGGAATAAATTACTTTTAAAATATATTCACACAGAGAACAGCTCATTTTAAATTACGGTATTATTTCACAGAATAACTGTTTAACTATAAACTATAACCTTTCCCTCAATAAATTACTTTGCTGCTTATTAATAGTTAGTGCGGTAGTTGTTAAGTTTAGGTATTGAGTAGGATTAGGGACGTAGAATAATGTCATGTAGAATAAGGCATTAATATGTGCTTAATTAGCACTAATAAATGACCAATATTTTAGTAATATGCATGCTAATAAGCAACTAATTAACGATTAATCTTAGCAAAATAATTAATTCTAGGTAAGTTAACACGTCCCAAACCAAATCTTCTAACAAAGAGACCTAATGAATTAATAAAGTATCAAAATCAAGTTTTATTGAAAAATGTGTCCTTATTTGTATTTTTTTTTTTTATTATTCTGCAGTAACCGTTTTATCAAATCTAAAAGGCACTTAAGTCCATTCTATTCTGCAAAATAAAGTCACGGATAAAAGGGTTGCAGGCACTCTGCTGCATGTCAAACTCAACTATGCCCTTCAGCCGTGACTACATTCACAAAACAGCACAGCGTCAGCTTCAAAAACACCCATACCCACAGCTGAGTCACCAGCTGTCCTAAATTAGTAAATGAGATATAATTGAATTGCCGTTTACAATTTCAGGCCTTGAATAGAGTTTAAGAGCAAAACAGGAACACAGAGTGAGGGATGTTTTTCTTCCCTTCCGAGTATCACTTTACACCTGGAAAAGGGAAACTGCTAAGTTGAAACAGACATTGTTGAATCTTGGCTGGCTTTCTCTGGCTCCTGCAGAAGCTGCTTTGGCTAAGCGAGGCTTGTTATAATGTGGCCGGCATTACTGGAGAGGTGGACTCAAATTAACTCCTGTCTCGGGTCAAACGCCCCGGACCCGTTCCAGTCAGACGCTCGCAAACATGACAGCAACAAGGTCTTTCTAACAATGCATGGCACGCTGTGATCCCACGTCTGTGTGTTTACACAAATTATTTATTTTCTCCGTCTCTCTTCTGGCTGGATTAAGGGAATAATTAGTTTTGGGTTCCAGCTCAGTGGCGGTGACATTTCCCTTGCCGCTGCACATTCATCCCCCAAATGTACGATTGAAGACGTGCTCGTCAGGGCCGTCTAAGAAGGAAACGGTGTCTGACAGCACTGCTGGAGCAGCACCTCTGAGCTCTAAGACCTGAGGAGTTTAATAGAGAGCAGCCATCAATAAAGACACATCATTACCAGACACTTCACGAGAGACCCACTCAGGCGTGCAGACCGCCGTGTTACGACATCTACAGTCACGACCGCTGAGAAATCTATTATTCATGCCTGGAAAAACAAGCCATGGGATACGGAAGCCTTAAAAATACGTGCATTGTCATGTGATCTCAACAAAATAAAAGTTTTTTTTGGAACAAAAGCCGCTTCTGTGTCCAGTTGTGCTACTCAAGTTGAAACCATGAGACTTTTTTTTAAAATGCTCATCTTTTATGACATTATATATGTCCTTACTTTCAATGTGGATCAATTTAATGTGTCCTTGCTAAATAAAAATGTATTTCTTAACAAAAAAACAATGGCGGTGTGTATTTTAATCTACAAATAATAGAACAAACAAACAAAATTGCATTAAAAAAAATTTAAAAAAATAAAGACCACTATTTTAAATAAATCAATTAAGCCAGTCACAGGGGACTTACTTTATTATTAAAAATCTGATTAGATAAGCCACATTTAAAGTTGGTGCTACCTAGCTGAAATATACTCCTAAAAGTTTGGAAATACCCAGAAAACATTTTATCATTATAATATACTCAGGAACATGGACATATAGGCCTAATACTAAGATGTAGCGGTGCACTAAATAAGCTGGATGAGATCATTTCAAAAAGGCCTACAGTTTGCTAATGAATTATACTGGAATATTAAATTGTCATTATATTTATTGCACAGTTTTTAAACGCTTATCTTGCTGCTGCTGTTATTTATGTGTGCTTAACAACACCTTCCCTACTTGGCTTTACACATGAATTTATAAAACTAGCTAAGAAACTTGATGAACTCGTGCGCACACTGACGTGTATTACATTAATATCCACGGCATGCAGCTCTGAACCACAGGGATCCTGAGAGACTGTAAGGCGCCAGAGCAAACCCTCGGTCTGACACTGCGAGAATGACATGAAAGCAGCAGCACTTCAGCTAATGCTCAAACACAAGGGTCAGCCATCACGATAAGCTGCTCTGAATTTCATATCAGCAGCTCAAACACAGGCTCGTCATTGTCTCGCGCTCACTCTGGCAGTCAGGTCTCATCACTGATTCCCATTGTGCATCGTTCACACTGTAGGAGCGTAGACGAAAAGTAAAATAATTTAAGAGATTTGACTTCAAGGAAATCTCTAAGCTCGGTAAATGCTCGTATGTATATTTATTCATGCTGCCTTTAAACCACATTTAAAGTGGTTTACAGTGACTGAAATCTTAATATCTGCAGATGAGCCAATCAGATCTCAGCACTGCTTTAGGGCAGAATGATTGCTTGATTTATAATGGCTTCAAATACTTCTGCATGAATTATGTAATTACAGGTGCAGCAGAGCTCATCGCCATCTTTGAAGTAATAGTCCGTGCTGCCTACAGACCATATCCACGTGAGATTGAAGCTCGTTTGACTAAATTAACAGTGTGTCGTTTCCTTTAACCGGCCGGTGTTTGATCTGCAATTGTTACAGACTGAAACAACCTCTTTACTCGCCCCGAAGCCCGCACAAAGTGTTCAAAAAGAGATAAGTTCTTTCAACCTGAACAGTGTTCTAGGACAAGAGCTAATTAAAAAGCGAGTCATTTCTTTGTAAAGTTTGTTACAAAGAAAAAAAAAGCTACTTATTGATTCAATGTTAAAATTGCTGTACAGACAATAACTTGTTCAGTGACATATTAATACATATATATATATATATACATATTGATGAGACTATTGGTGCGATACTTCACTCTTACTCAAACAAGAAAAACCGTAAATTAATATGAATAAAAACACTACACCAAATACAATCCATGTACCTTCCTTGAGAAGAATTTATCTGTCATGCTGATGTCTTCTGACACCTGGAGATATTCAACTCAGTGAATAAAGCCAATGTCAGGATTATCATTACATTTGGGTTGGCTTCTTTACCAAACCCAGTCATATAACCCCAGATCAGGTTGAATGCACTGCATGCATTGCAAGGGAGAATTTTCAATACCTTTACCATTTTTTTTAAAAGCTTGATGCTAGTTGCACTGCTATTATATGGACAATCACAACCGAGAGAGAAAGAGAGAAAAAAAACCTTTGTGGCGCAAAAAATTCTGTAATTACATACTGCAAGGTCAAAATAGGGCTACTGCATTGTTATGGAGGCTGCTGGTTTATACAATAAATTTCATTATTTATTTATTTAACAGAAACTTCTCGGTCGGTGGAGGCACAGAGATTTAAAAGCTCTAGTCCGTCTGATTTCTCAGCTTGTCCCCGTGTTGTGTCTCTCTGGGCTTTTTGCACACTTGCATCTTGCTTTCAGGTTTGGCTCTTAGTTGAATCGGTGTGGAGGTGGGGGGCTGTGGTAGAGGTGCCGGGGTTTACTGGTTTTTTCCCTCCAGCTTGCCCAGGGGATGTGCCTTTGTTCCTGTACAGAGATGTCTGACATATGCACACAGAGAAGGGCCACTGCCCTGACATGAAACACCGTTTGCAACCCGTTATACTTTTGTAATAAGATGTGTTTCAGAGTACACCAGAATATTCAATGGAAGGGGTAAAGAAGCAGGATGGAGCCTCTGAAGCTGAACGCAGCAGACGCATCCTGCATGTATCCTACAGTATATCTGTCTGCATTCAAATCCAACAACATATGTCACAAGCACATGAATGCATCCTAAATGGGTTCATCTGTGGAGAGGAAAACATGGTTTTTCCTTTTTCTGAGTTGAATCAGAAACGGCAGATGATGATGTTAACGCTTCGTTAATGAACAAATGAGTGGGGCGGGTAATGAGTTAAGAGTTTACTGATAAACTGGCATGCTGTTTGCTTACCCACCAGAGGTGCTCATCTTTCTTCAGTCTTTCCCCTATTAACTTTAATTAATCACAACAACTTAATTAGCGGAGCTTAATTATTACAGAGGAGCAGGCTGAGCTGTTTGAAACAGAGTGCGTCTATGGAGAAACCTGAATTCTCCAATGCATTGCTTGCACTGAAAAGGATGCTGCTGCTGATGATTATGCTTAGTCATTTTGTAAAGAATGTGTAGGCATACCGATATAAAATATACAATGTATTGTAAACGAAACCTACCTGATAATGGCCTCTATTTTAATGTTCTAATAGTTGCAATAGCCTTACATGAGGTAAAATCAGGGTATCTGGCAAGGTTTTATGTCTCACATGTGCAGAGACACATTTTAGACACAAAAACCAGTTCAGTATGCAAAACACAGAATAAAATTAGTCCTGCATTTAAAGCTATCGATAAATTGAGAATGATAAAATACATGCATATACATCAGACATTTCACTTTCGTTTCAGGTGTTACTATTGATTATACTATACTATTATACTAGTATACTATTGTTTTTGTCAATTAAATAAAGATAAAGTGCACTATTCAGAAACAAACTACCTTGCATTATTGTTTATGCAACCGCAGACAAAAAAAAATCAGATATTATGGCTAGTATGGAGTTCAAATTGCACTAAACCTTCCACAATGTATTTCCAAAAAATAAACTGTCAGTAATTTCAAGGTTTAAGACTCCAGAAAAGTACTCCCTTCAAGCGTATTCACCGAATCCCTCTAAAGAGTAAATACACTCATAGAAACCCTTAGAAATTAGAGAATTAATAACATGTTTGTTCCTGCTGGCAGCTCAAATTGTTTAGCACTAGAGGGCACAGACTGCTTCCATGTCAGCCAACCGTGTTTCATTTCCTTTGTTCTGTGCCTGACGGATTACCACAGCAATTTACGCCAGACGTCAACATACTGCTGCATGTTAGTGCAGCAAGTGCTGATGATCATGCTTTTTTTTATTTTTATTTGGGATCGTTTGCACACTTTTTAATTAAAGGTGTGCCGCTTCGACCAGCTCTTCCCATCTTTCTGAACTAACATATTTTTAATTGTCTCTAAAGTAGGTGGATGGTATTTGCTTACACTGTTTGCACAAGTTTGAAATGTCTTTGCTATGTACACAGAAGAATCTTCTCAAATAGAGCCTCAATTAGTTGAAATGTTAGAGTCTGTGCAGGCGCTGTGAAACCTCATATGTATAAGAATCATAGAGCAGACAGAACAAAATCCTTTCCACATTCTCTGACAAAGGCCTTAAACTCTAGAGTGTCAAAGTAAAGGGCCATGAAATGAAGACGAGACTGACAGGGAGAATGATGAGAGACATAATAGAAAGGAGCAGCCGGAATATATGCCTTAATGTATACCATATGAAGGGATTTAAAGAAACAAATCCTATCATTGCAAGTCTGGATAGCTTCGAGGAAGTTCGTTCTTTGCAAGCGAATGCCAAAAATCTGTTCTGGCGCAGTGGTTCACAAACTCAGTCTCTACTGAATATGTCTGATTAATAGACTAGTGACAGATCGATGTATTAATTAGTCCGCCAAGATCTGAAATATGATGAAAATGAAATAATTATGTCTATTTGCTGAACTCTTAACTATCAGCACTAACAGAACTGACTATCAAAAAAATGATAAACTACAAAGACACTGTATTATGCAAGCACAACCACATAAGAGCCTATACATTGTACAAACATTGTAAAGTTATTGAACTATTTAAGTCACTTAAAGGGAGCGATCAAAGTACTAACAGAGCTACCAAGAAAAAAGTGGCAACACATACCAAGGTGAATGAATGTGAAAGCGTACAGTGACACAGGCACAAGGGAGCATAGCCAACAAAAGGCAGCATTGTATGCAAAACAGGAACCTGGAGAAAAATTGTTTTTATGATTGTTTTTTTGGCAGTGTGTTGACATGTTCCTTGGAGAAAAATGCACTGCTTAATTAGTTTTTTTTCTCATTTTGAAGTTGCACCTGTCAGGAAGTACAGAAGGCTCCTTCAAACTTTGCACTCGTAACAAATGTCAACACATATCTGAAGTTTCTAATTAGAGCACCTGCTTCCTGTCTTGACACAAGATTTCTTCTGCTCATTTGACAGCCCACATATTACGCACTCAATGACAGGAATTTAATAAAACAAACAGCATCATGCCATTAACCATCACATCTCGGACGTGCTAAATTATGCCACCGTTTAAAATGTATATAGCAGCAATTTGGGTTGACAGTAAGTGTTAATATGGAAATTAGGTCATTCCATGTTCAATTAACTTTCCGGTTTAATTTAGAATTGGCCTTGGTATAAATCCCTTCAGAGGATGTGCCCTCCCATCAAGCTTTTTAAAGACATATCACCTAAAACAGAAGGAAGACGAAGAAGAGCAGTGCCTTTATTCTTGGTAGACACCATCAGGTGCTTCCAGACAACACGTAAAAATAGATAAAATAAATAGCATAAATAGCATAAAATAGCATTTCACATCCAAGGACCCTTGCCATTGGACAAAAGGTTTATTTCTAAACTTTCTAAAGAGGGTTTTTGCAGTGATTCCATAGAAGAAGTTCTGGACTATTAATATTCTAAAGAACCTTTTTTCACTATATAGTTTGTTTTGTGTAAAGGGAAGATACACCAATTCCACAGACATCGAAGATTCGTGTTTAAGTGTTATCAGTGAACTGTTCACTGAAAGATTCTTTGAGAAACCAGAAAAACATGGCTTCACATTTTAATAGAAAGGTGAACTACAAAGTCATGGAGAACAAAACCACTAGTGCCACACATTAAAAGGCTACTCCATTCCAAAATGATTTTTTAATAATCACTTACTTCCATATCATTCCAAACCTGACGTCGCCACAATACTCAATCTGCCATCAGTGGTTCAACTGTAACGTTATTAAGCAATTACTGATGACGTCTTTCAGACTTTTCTGCACCTTGACAGACCTGCTGAAAAAAAAACAGCATATGCTGGTTAGGTAGGTTTTAAAACTGAGATGCTGGTTTATGCTGGTCCTTTGCCAGCACATGACCAGCATAAACCAGCAAAGGACCGGCTTTAACCAACAAAGGACCAGCATAAACCAGCATCCCGGTTTCAAAACCTAGCTAAGCAGCACAGGGAGTGGTAATTGTTTGGCAGTCAATGGGAAAGTCACAAACCTCCCGGTTTTTATCCCAAAAATAAGAAATTATGTGATGAACAAATGATGAACAAAGCTTTTACAGGTTTGTCATGACATAAGCGACAATGCCTTCATTTAGTGGTGGAGTAACCTTTTAAATCACCACAGAGCTGATGTCCTTTGAGACAGAGCACTACAAGCTCTTCTGGGACTACAGACGTAATGCACATCTCAAGACCTCCACAGCAGAGCAGCTCAATTTAGACCATTTCCTTGCTGTTCATCTTTCTTTTCACACAGTCTGTCATCACTTTCACATGGCCACAACCCCTGCATATGCTGACGTCAGCCTCGAAAAAACATTAGAACATTCTGCTACAACCTGAAAAAAACACTTTAGAATCAGTGAAACTGTACGGTCATGCCATGTTAAAGACTGAGTGACAGTCTCAGGCAGGGAGCAGGAGAGCGGTCATAGTTTATTAACTCTCATTCACAGAGACGATCGTGAGATGAAACGCCAGATCCATTAAGCTGGGTTGGTTTAATGTGTTTTGATGGAAATGCATTGTGTTGGAGCGAATGGCTGCTCCTTGCACCATTACGCCACAGCAACTGTTTGCTGCAGACAAATGTACACATTCTCCACAACAACACATACTTACTTGAGTAATGCTATACTGACAGAAGATGTTTCACTGACAACGACTTGCTTGTGAAGGAAACAAACCCACACTGGCAGGTGCAGGAGTCAAGGTATAGAGAAAGAGGGAAAGTGATGATAAATTGAGGTGGATCTATTTAAAAAATAAAATAAGCCCATGGAACATCGGAAGGAAATGAAACAGAAAATCACACAGACAAAAGAAATTGGATGCAAAAAATACCTCTTAACTGAGTGTGCTGCCTGAAAAGCATCAGAGAGAGGGAGAGGGAGAAAGAGAGAGAGAGAGAGAGAGAGAGAGAGAGAGAGAGAGAGAGAGAGAGAGAGAGAGAGAGAAACAAAACAACAGACTCTATTATTGTGAAAATGGAAAGGCTTGGTTTGAAAAGAAGACAAGAGAGGAAAATACTGTAGCTACTGAAAAGCAGCAGAATTCCTATTCTTTTATCTTTTTAATGATGAAAAGTGATGAGTAAAGGTCAGTGCTGAAAGCTTATCATCTTGTTACATGAAAACAACAACTATCTGTTACACACCCATTACAACTCATTTCACAGAGCCACTTTGATTCCGGCTGCTGATTGGACAATGCAGATATATGGACGTAACCAGAAAACAAAGCGCTTTCTTCTGCAGAAAACAAACTAGTTTTGTTTTATATTTTCAGAAGAAAATGTAAGAGGTGATCAAAATGAATGTGAGCGTGTCAATAAGGCTTATACTTTTGTTTTGAACTCATTTCGATGAACAATATTCAGAACACTGTTGTGGTAAAATCTCACTTAAATCAAGGTGGCTTAAAATAGGCAGAGATAGAAGTGACACTCTTTGAAACATCTGTCAGAAAGGGGTTTCAAAATAAAAAATAAACTATAAACAAATCTGTGTGTGTACTGTATACGTATACAGTACTGTGCAAAAGTCTTAGGCCACTAGTATTTCCACCAACAAAAAACGGTTTTAAGTCAGTTATTTCTATCTTTTGTGATAGCGTGTCAGTTGGAAATATCAGTTTACATTTCCAAACATTATTTTTGTCATTAATTGTAATAATGCAGTGAGATTATAGAAAGGAGACACAGCCTGTGCTCCACACAGAGATCTGATCTGATCCAGTCTGTCTGGAATAAGCAATCAAGAATGCATTCAACTTTTTTAAGGCTGCAAATAATTGATTTTAAATAAATGCTGAACTTTAGATTGATCAACTAATCCTAAATGTTTTTGAGCAGTAGTGTGCATTGGAAAAAAAGAATAAAGACAGATAAAATCATAAAAAAAATAGGGAATATTATATATATAGGGGGTCTACAGTAAACTGAGGGGGGCAGAAACGCAAGAAGGTTTGTGTGCTGAGCTGAATGTAGGAGTGAGTTGCCCTTCATGACAGAAAATCTATGCTGGTATTTGAGAAGTCTTTAGCCTTTAGTCGAGCACAAGCTCCATGCTTGTTATCAATATCAAGTTATCAGGAAGTTCTAAAGGCTGCCCCTTGCTCTGTTCAAAATATTCGTTTGCCAGTTTTGCACCGTATTGTGAAGCCCAACCACACGAGTGCTTGAGGAGCTGTGGTCATGATGGCAGGGAACGTGTCTGCTTCTAGTTTCCAGCAGCTTGTTCTATCGACTGATGCTCTGAAGCTGGCATTATCGCTGTCTGAGAGCCGCTGCCGCCAGGATCTTATCAAGGGCAGCCAATTATAAAGGAAAGGAGGTGAGCCGCGTTAAGGAAATGTCAGCAACTCTGTAACCTCCAGCTCATCTTATCTGTCCTCAAGAATCACATGTCTCCTCAGTCTCATTCACCACACAGAGGGAAGTACAAGTCCCTTTGAAAACCCACCATCAAAGACAAATTAGTGCAATCAGTGACAAAACCACCGTACATGACGTTCTGATTTATTTAACAGGAAGATGTTTAATAAATGATACAGTGGTGCCTCTGGCTGCTGTTTGGCCCAAAGCTCAGGGCATTATGATTTAAACCATGAGGAAATTTAAGTAATTCAATAAATAAAATGTCAGAGAATTTGAATGAATAAATCAAACGTTAACTTAAATCATGATATTGACTAGTGTCTGTAAATATTTAAAGGTGACATAGAATTGAAAATTGTATTTATCTTGGCATGGTTGAATAATAAATGTATATGTAAATGACATACCGTGAATCTCAAACACCACTGTTTCCTTCTCCTTATGTAAATCTTGGGAATAAAAAAAAAACAAAAAAAACAGGTGAATCAGAACACAACACAGATTGTGATGTAACAGTCGGGATCGCTAATAGTTATGAAATTTGTATAATGTATATGTTCAAGGCCAAACGCCAGCAGTTCTGCAGGTATTGTGAAGAAACAAGCATGACAAATAATGGAAATAAATGTTGTGTTCCAGGCAGTGCAGGGATGTGGAGAGCAGGGATGGGTTAGTGTCTATATTCAAAAAGGCATGGAAAGAAAATAATGCATTTTTCTTTGTGCGATTACAAATCTCCAAAGTGAAAGAGAAAGTAAAAGTAAAAAGTGATCATGCATTTGAAAACAATAATTATGCCTCCCTGAGGCCTGAGTCTCCATTTCATTACCACTGGTTTAAAACATGGGCCATATTATTATCATCATATATATATATATACACACTAAAGAATGTGTTTCATTTTTCCAAAATTTTTCCTAAAAGGTATTTTATAGCCATTTTGGTTAACCTTTTAATAAATTGTTATTAAACCAAATAAGTTTTTTTGTTTTTGTTTTAAATGCTTATATATATATATATATATACTAAAGAATGTGTTTTATTTTTCCCAAATTATGTGTCTTCTGTTCAATAATAAAAAGGTATTTTATAGCCATTTTGGTTAACCTATTAATAAATTGTTATTAAACCATATAAGTTTCATGATTTAATTTGGCATTTCGAATAGCAGAATTTAATTTAACCATTAAAATGGAGTCAATTTTAGCGTTTTTGGTAAATAATAAAACAGAACTCTAAAAGCTCTAAAAGATGCATGGTCGTTTACAGGGAAAGCAGAGAGGAAGATCACTTTTTAGCTCTCTCAATCCCCATCAAGCAGCAGAGATGAGGGACGTCACAGCACGCTATCCGTCCATCAAAGACGGAGTCAATGATCCAACTCTATACCGTTGACAAAGAGCCGTTCCAGCAGCCTAAAGATGCGGTGACAAACACTCATTAGCGTGCGTTAATGGTCTGCCCAGCTGAGTTTGAGGATATCAGGCATAAAAACAGAGATGCAGATCTCGGAGCCTCTCCCTGTGAATGGCAAGCCGCTGTTGCCAGAGCTATCGAGCATGTGCCTTTGCAATGATGGGGTGTTTGACGCAGAGATCGGTCAAGTGGCTGTCAGAGGCAATGGGCTCAGACCTAGTTCTGCCACATCACTTAACATTAAGCGTGACTGAGACGCAACGCAACCCCATCTGACATTCCACCCTCTCCAGCCACTCAGCGGCTCGCAGAGATAAATGCATGCAGTGTTTCCAGCAGAAAACGAAGGAGCCCAGCTTTTTCCATCTGTCTGATTTTGAGGAATGGAACCAAGCGCGCTTCATATCAGAGCCACGTGATGAGACTGGCAGAGAGCCTGAGAGAGACAGCGATTCTTAAATGCGGAAAGATAGCTGGATGATTGACACGTCTACGATCGTCCATCTCCCTCGGGCATGACAGCTTCTCAGGTCCAGCACTGTGACTTTCTGACAGACTGATATCTAATGGGAAGCTCAAATCTCAGAACAAAGTGTTATAATGACAGAAGTGAATTTGGGAGCTTCCTACCTCATATGTACTGTATGTCTATCCCGGTAAGACTTTACAATAAGATTCCGTCAGTTTTAACATTAATTAAGGTACACTATGGAAGTCGGTTTCTGCCATTGAATAAAAAAATAAATAAAATAAAAGGTAATTGCTATTTTTTTCTCACAATACTGGTGTCTTTGTGAGATAAAAAAAGCTTGTGGTGGTAAACTTGAATTATCTACAGCGAAAGAAAAAATGACTGTTGGTGTCTGTGAATCTTTTTGGTTCTTACCCATCGATATTATGTGTGTGTTAAGGTGGGTTTCAGAACAAATTAGGAATGATTCACTGACTCACACACAGTCATTTAGACAGTTTACACATACTGCTGTAATGATGCAACCTGCAGGAAAGGTAAAAAGATCCCCACAGCTAATGAACACAGTGACAGTCTGTCTGGAACAAACACAGTGATTCAAACAGTGAAAAGAATAAATACGGAAATTCCACTGAGCCACTAATTTGAGTAATGGAACTAACTGTTGTAACATACAAAAACATATTAGGTGACCATTTCTAGAGTGAAGAACTTGACCAAGTTAACCTACTAAATATTTTCCATTGTGTCAGAAACAAGAGAATCATCTGTTTAGAGTAGGACTTGACCAGCATGTTTACATGTCTCTTCAGAGACTTGTGTCCCTTTTGTGGCACACACACACATACACATCCCCCTCCTGGGACACGCTGAAGGTTGAATCGTAAACCTCTGAAAGGCGGGAAAAAAAAGGAAATTGTAATACCTGAATGCCTGAGGGACAGAAGAGGCACAAAGGTTGGAATGCTAACAGAGATGCTGTCATGCCTCTGCTATGGCAACATCCTGCTCAAAGAGGAGCGCTGTGCTCTTTAATGCTGTTAGATACACCGCTCCATCTCTTTGATCTCCTCAAAGGTATGTGCATTCATGACTTTACAGCCTATAAAATCAGCCAGTGAACAATAACCTGTTTTATGGTGATTCACATCATGGCAACATTGAGGAGATATATACTGATATCCACAAGAGAAAATAGACTCTTATAAAATATGAACTGCCGTCATTACAAATGCTCACACCCACACACACACACAGATATATTCGCCGACACATGGGCCAGGAAGACTGTTACTATGTTCCCAACAGAAAAATTAATAAATAAATAAAAACAACAACAATAAATGAATCTATCATAAATATGGAATAACTATGGCTTGCATCTATCTATCTATCTATCTGTCCGTCCATCCATCCATCCATCCATCCATCCATCCATCGACTCTTTGTGAGCAACACTGTAGTACCCATATAACCATTAAACTATTCATTGAGAACTCATATTAAATTCAGTCAAAATATGAGGGATATTTCATTTGGGAGGCACTATACAGTATTGTACTGATATCCCAGACAGAAGCAAGCACACGGTATTTACAATGGGCAGCAATTTACATTACAATACTCTCAGCAACCAGCTCTGTCCGACACACACCGCAGAGCATAATAACACATACGTTCCATTAAAGCGTCTCGTTCTCATTTATTTATCTGCAGAATGACTCAGACGGACAAAAAACAGAGCACTAGGATAAGGGACACTCAGGGCAGATGTGAGGGATGGGCAGGTGTGGCCTTAGAGGAAACTTCCAGACAAATGCAAAGAGGATGAAGCTTCCAAGCTGATAGATGGTGGGCAGGAGTAGGACAAACACAACTGGGAAAATATGGCTAGATATCCTGTCTGGGCACAAACAACACCTCTAGTGACATGAATCATTAAAGGGAGGTCTGGAAATAGCATCTGAAGTTGGGAAGGTCAGACAGGGTGTCTGTCTTCCTACATTCACAAACAGCTCCCTGTCGATGGGGTCCGCGGCCCTTCCCAGAGATCGTGCACAATCATCGACAAAGACGCTACATCTGGCTGAAGGTGAACCGCGGTGCAATTGCCAATTAAATCTAATGAGAGCTGGTGTGTGCCACATTTGTCATGATCATCAGAAAGAATGAGCAAGGGCTGAGACATAACGGTCTCATCATGGCTATGTAAACCATTCTCTTGGGAAATAAACAGCATCTTCCTTACCACACAGACACGGCTGTATTTAACTGATACACTACACACCACCGATCCCGGCTCAAAACTGCACAATCCAGCCTGATCCTCAGATTCAGTCCTACGTGGTCTCAGAGGTATTTTCTCTCCTGTCTTCTTCTCTGCTCTAAAAACATGATTTAGAAACCAAACAAAGAGTTCTGTGATAACACTTCAATGTTCTGCCTCAGTGTTTCCCACCATAGTGGATCAATAAGCATTTTTATAGACGTTAATTAAATGCTGATATGCCTGGGGTGCTGTAACTAACTTTTTAACTAGTTTCGCTACGGAACGGAATCTGGCATTGTAGTTTCAACTTGCACTATACAACAGTCACTTGGAAGACGTGAACAATGATTCGCATAGTCCTTGCCTCATTTACTAAAATGACAGTAAATAAAGCCACATGCAGTCACGTTCAAGTGCTTTAAGACCTTTAAATGCACATGTAAAAAGGAAGACGGTGGTAATGTTTTTCAAGATATCAATGAAGGCACCTTGGATAAATACACTGTATTACAGTTGGATAAATGGAGTAGTCTGCATAAACAGGTAAATATAGCAATGTTTGCAGATTTCAACTTCATGTTTGAATGCCTAAAAACTAATATAACTGGAAAAATCCCAAACAATCTAAAAGAAAAAATGTCTTGAATTAGCTATTTCAATGCAACACAAACATTTTGACTCATATTTTCCTCGACGGCCCTAAATAAATACATACATAAACATATATAATAGAGCAGAAACTAATAAAACCTAACTGAATAAAAGACAATCCAAAAATAAAGACCAAATCAAAAGATATTAATGATGGATTCTGCACCCCAAAACCTTTGTCAAATCTGCACTATGGTCCAATCAAACAATCCCTTCCTATTTAAGTGGGTGGTTTCTCGCTGAAATATATATATCAGACTTCATGCATCTCACCACTGACTGACATTTTTCTGTATATACACTGCACCAATGCAAGCAACACAGTATGTACTACTGAGCTGCTAGTGAGGAATGTGATGGGGACACCAGCTGATGCCACAAGCTGAGCGCAGCTGCAAGTGGACAGGAATACACACATTAATGAGCGGGAGCTCCAAAGACTGAGGCTGGCAGTAAAGGGTGATTCGTTGTTTCCTTCTCCATGTGTCTGACTAGGAAACGGATAATTCCTCGCAGGTGAGAGTATAGTAGCTGTCACGACAGCCTGTGCGAAATGTCTGGATCAGCGGCGATGATCGGCACAGCTCTGACAGAAAGAGGAAGGCAATCCTAGCTTGCAATTCACCTGTCCAAAGTAGGGGCCACATGCGACAGCAGCTATTGAGAAAGTGAGAAAGTATTGAAAAACAGTTGAACCCATGCATCCGGACCCATCAGGCTAAGACTCGCTCCTGAGAAATTTTCAGAGAAGGAGGGCAACTGGAAAATGGGCTAATGAGTTCGCTCGGGTCCAGGACACCTAGCAGACATGTGATTTCACAGCAGAGTCTATAGAGAGCTTACGTGGAGCCGAGCCGCCTGCGTATCTCAAATGAAATACACGGGAGGCAAAAACGGCAATCTCACGGTAATGAAAAATCACACTCCAAATGTAAGCAGAGATTCTGCCAGACACAGAGTGATAAAAGGACATTTAAGCGCTACATGTTAGCACAAGCGTTCTAATTCCCAACCAGTGGCAATCATGGTTCTAGATGAGAGTCTGTTCGCCAGCTGTACGGAACGATTATTTAATATGTATGCGGAGGCCTCAAGCTGCGTGCTGATGAGACAACGACTCGCGTCTGGATGCGCAATGATGACTGATGCAAACGGAATAATCCCTCGCTAGGCAAGAGACGGGGCACAAACATTACAGATGAGGATGACATTTACCATTTGCTCAGCTGTACAATTCACTCCCACAGATCATTGCAAAGAAAAGCCATCGCCTCTGCTGCGTCGAAGGTGAGTGATCTGATAATGGATATTGTCTTTTTATTGCTTTGTTATGAGAGCGATCTTTTCTGAACTCGGGGTACTGCAGAAGGGTTAACACATTTCCAGAGAACGCGAATCAAAGTTTGTCACATTGAAGTTGATGTGCATATTGAAGTCGTGACCTAGCAGTTAAAACATTGAGAATCAGAGCTCATTTGAGGGAAATGGGTTTGAATTCAGACTTTGCTGTGCGTAAATCCTGCTCCACCCTGAATCTTACCATCCAATTCAACTAATTCCAATTCAAATGGAGAAATCTAGAGAAAACTTGGATGAGGAAATAACTGACATAATGTTTCAAGAGAGTGTACATGAAACACAGCCACTGTACACATTGGACCCTTGGCCTAGCAGTTGAAACATTGGTGCACATTTGTGAAAAATAGGTTTGAATGCAGATTATGAAATGCGCTGATTCCATTCAAACCCTCTTCTTGCTTCTACTTCTTGTCCTCTATACTTTCAAAGTCAATAAAACGCCAACCTTGCAATCTACTGAAAATCTGGATGCAGGAGTAATTGACAGCAGCGACACTGGAAGTCCACATCAATAGATCCAGCCTTGACACTTATTCCTCACAGATAGCACACTGATGTGCATCAGATCTATAATAAACCCAGCAGGCTTGTTAATCAACTTTGTTTAAAGCTCCACCTGATGTCTGCTCAACTCACACACATATTGAGTTGAGGGTTCACATCCTGAGAAGCTCACTACAGGAAGCCATCAATAAAACTAACTTTAATAAATGTCATCTCCAATTAGACTTAGATCTGATTATTTATCAGAGGGGGGGCTGGCTGTGGTGAAAGCATGTGGTCATTCCTCCTTTTGGGAATCAACTGATCTGCAATTGCCAGCACTTTATTAGGAAATCTTCACTGTACATTGACCAGGACCACTGAAACCTATCAGCCTATCAGAGAGAGGCATTCTAATGGACTTCTGATAACATAATAACTTCAATAGGGAACAGCCAGTCAAATCTGATCGCTGCAATTCCAATTTATAAAAGACCTACAATAGCCAGAGGCTTGTGGTGGTCATGGTCTGGCAGCTCAATCTCTCTTCTTTTTCTCAAGCTCAGGCAAATAATTGTCTTTTCAAATAGTTATTATATATATATATATATATATATATATATATTAGAGCAGCAACTAATGACTATTTCAATAGTCGACTAGTCATTATGAACTGCAAAAAAAAATATGGCTTTGCATCTTTTGTATATTTAATATATTTCTTTTTTATATATATATATATATATATATATATATATATATATTCCTTCCATTAAAAAGATGAAACACAAAAAAATTAGAAGATATTTATTGCTTCCAAGTGCATTTTCTGCATAGCAAATATGAACGAAAAGTTTGCAGTATTGCAGTAAACAAGTAAAC
>JAUMHI010000055.1:16266842-16280427 GCA_032359435.1 Enteromius unitaeniatus
ATCGTCTGGGGTTTCTTAGCAGCAAATAAAACAAAACCTCCTTTATAACCAAAACCAAATGCTCTTTATAAAAATGAAACGTAATATTGTAGTAGTTATAAACTAATAGAAAGAAAAGAACAATTTTGTTTTTAAATTGAACTTTCATTGAACGTTTCAATCAATTTAAGTTTTCAGAAAGATGAGAGTCTCCACATTTTCTTCATACAGCACAGAGATCACGTCTTCAACACATAGGCCGCTGTTGTGCTTCAGCTAAAGAAGGTCACAATCTCAATAACTCAATAACATTTAGCGTTTTCTTAAAACCGCAGCTATAAATGTACCGATCACTGTTACGATCAATTAATTAATCGATTAATCGGATGCAATCTAAACACTTCTTTAATTTGATGTTTTACTTATAACTATATAAAACCATATATATATATATATTTATTGTTTAAAAATACACTGGAATATTCAGTTGTTAAGATATTAACAGCTAAATCAATGTAATTTTGTATAATAAAATGATATATGCATAAGTAAATTATGTTTGAAAACATATTTGCTAGTTAACAAGTTAACTTTGTAGTGGAATATAAAAAAACCTGTTGAAATGCAAAAAGCTAATAGTCACAAATGTCAAATATGTCAAGTTTTGCAACCCTTGTGGGTACATTTGTAAGAAAGCCAGTTTTCGGGACTGAATAAAAAAAAAAAAAACAGTTATTGGGACTCTTTATCTTACAACGCTGACTTTTTTCTCAGAATTATGAAATAAACTCGCAAACTGCAAGTTATAAAGTCAGAATTGTAAGATATAAAGTCGCAATTACATGGAAAAAAAGTCTGAATTGCGTGATTTAAACTTGCAATTTTGAGTTGTGTTCTTAGTCAGAATTGTGACTTTCTAACTTTATTTTATTCTAACTTTTACAAATGTGTGATATAAAGTCACAATTCTGAAGTCAGTATAAAGTGCAAGTCCAATTTTGAGCAGAAAAAAAGTGAACTGAGAACTGTTTAGTTTATATCTCGCAATCCTGATTCACAATTGCAAGTTTGTATCATGCAATCCTGAGAAACGTTCAGTGGTGGAAACAGGTTTCCATAAATTTGGTCCTTACTATGTAGCGTACCCAAGTACACACACACACACACACACACACACACACACTTACACATTTTTCCTAGCTATGTTTAAGAAACATTGACAATTAGAATCAGATTGTCTGTGAAAATTGGCTCACACTCTTTCGCTTCTAAAGGTGAAATTTCCAAGACAAGTGAAAGAAGCGTGTGTGTCAGAGAGAGAGAGAGCAACACACAACACCTAACAACAGCATGACAATAGTGTCTCCAACAGAAGCAGCACATCTAAACCTCTGCATCTGACAGCTGTTTCCAGCCACTGTATAAACCTGAATGCACCGCACAGGCCCACTGCTGCACAGAATTCCACTAAAATATGAAGGAAATGTCTTCCCGTTATTCATTAAGACACAAAACCATTGTGGCACTCCACAATATGGAGAATAGAATCAATAGCTACACATTGTTGGCTTATTACCCACTGATATATATCACAGGTAAGTAGTTCAAATAGTTGTATCGCAGAACAGAGGTAGGGCTGGGTCATTATTTAGACGCAGCCTTCTGTGCAATCCAAGAGAAAAACTACAACCACAAGGCTTTTAAAATTGCTATGGTAACTCATCAATTACAAAGTTAAAGTACACGCCACTCATGAATCTAAAAAGCTTCAAGGCTAAAACAAAGAAATTACGAAAAGCGAAAGCGAGAAAGTCAGAGATGGTTTAAAATAAACCTGGGTGTGTTTTTTTAACATGGTAACAATTTCTGAAATAATCAGAGAGCTTGTTTTCACCACTGACGATTTGGAATTCAGGCTGCAATCCTTCATTTGTCTATTTTTTGTTTAAATGGGTCACTCGACAGTTGCATTAGATTTTACTCGCTTACAAACTGGAACCGTTGAGTGAGTAGAACACTTGTGTTTGAGCTGTAAAAAGGTTGTGTTTTAGTAGGGCTGATATATTTATATTGAAATAGAATTTGTACCACAATATAGCATAGTGTGATTGACAAATTGTGCAGGCATAGGATTAAATCAATTTAATTATATATATTTAATGACTATAATAGAAACATTACCAATCAAATACAACTATATTGTTGATGTTTTTTTATTTTACAGTATTGCATTTTTGTGTAATATTTTTTATTTGATAATAAGAACAATAAAATCGTGATCAATTACATTGAATTGCCAGTGTGGGAATATGGTTTATACAAAATAAATAACTAAATAAACACTTTATTTAAATGAACACTTTAGAATAGGTACTAGGGCTGCACTATATTGGGAAAAAGTTACATTGCAATATATTTTTTTCCTGCGATATACATTGCGATGTGTACAAATTTATTTATGTTCATCAGGTTTTTTGAACTGCTTAAAAATCAGTTGCATTTGTTGTACAGCTCTGGGATGGCAATTTGAGAAAAATAAGTGCGTGATGGCATAACATAATGCTTGTCAGGCAATCATGTTTGCGGATCATGTTTGTAAAAACCTGCTTGGTGACAGTGTTTATTGGTACCATGTCTTTCGCAAGGAGAAATGTAATAGCATCAGTGACATCTTTATGTCGCTTAGAGCCCTTCTCGTAAGGCGTCACAATGGCAAACGCATCCGAAATGTTTTAGAACGCAATCTTATCTGGCTTTGCATTAGTCATACAGTACTGTGGCACTGAAAAGGTCGAACAAATTGTGAGTGCCTGTGGCAACAACTGCCAGGCACTCCTGACAAAGCACATGTTTTTGGTCAGCATCATCTTTTTTGTATCTTTTTTGTATCCAAAATACTTCCATATGACCGACGTTGCGTTTCTCATTGCGACCAAATCTTCCATTTTGGCGCTTTTCTCCCGGTAGGTGAGAAGTTTAGGTAGTTGGTAAGTTTAGGTACTGGGTAGGGTAAGAAAGTTATAAAAAGGCATTAATACTGTTTGTGCTTAATTAGCACTAATTAATGGTTAATATTCTAGTAATAATGTACGGATGCTAATAGCCGACTAATAGGTGTAACCGTAAAATAAAGAGTTATCAATATTTTCTCAAATTATTTACCCTAAAAATATGCAAGCCAAAAAAAAACCTAAAAAACGTCAAAGTAAATATTTATATAACATAGCTATATGAGTAATAAAATGATTTCATATTGCAACATATAATGGTGGAAAACCATGTCAGATATGTGTTCCAGGAAGTGTTGACGGTATCAGTGCAACTGAAACTATTTAGTTCATTAAACATTTGAATTAGCTACATCACACCAATTAAGTATCTCCCGATTAGAGCGACAAAGAGTTCAGGCCACGCTGTAAACAACCTGCCAACTGTCCTGTACGAGCGTGGCGATCCTCACCCACTCACTCCCTGCAGCGCATCCGTTATCCAGTAACATCAACAGCAGCGGGGCGGGGGGATGGGGGGTTGGACGTCTAATGGAGTGCCAGCGCTAATGAGATGAATCTATCCATTATAATGCTTTAACGAGAGTAAATCTGCATGGCTGGTAATTAGTCCACGCCCCTGCATTAGCTCCACTCCTCGGAGGAGCGGCTCTGTCTTGTGTTGCCAGAGGACATCAGAGCGGCTGAATGCATTATGCTCCAGATGCTGCGAATTTTCATCATTTAGATGTGTTTCCATCAGGGAGCGGATTGATCAGGCACGGTCACGGCGGATAAGAGCACAGCATAATGACAGGCCAGGAAGGAAAACTGCTGGCGTTGTTCAAAAAGAAACCCCATTAAGCAGCTCCCGGTTGCTAAGCAGACACATACGGCACAACTATTTAGAGCTGCTGCAAAGCACTAGTGGCTTCACAGGAGCACAGGCATTGTAAGATTGGAGACAATGGTCGTGTGATTCAACAAGCGTAATCAAAGGCCTAACAAATCAGACAGGTGCTAATTGCACTGAGTAAGTGAGAAGCTTCCCTCTAAGTTGAGCCAATATTAGTGTTGTACAAATCTTGGTTTTTCGGTGCTTTTATTTAAAAGGAGATTAAAATGAGTATTAGCAAACACTGCTCAGCCTGATTAGAACTCATTGTCTACATGAGCAACTCAGCTTTCTGTTAAAGGGTCATGAACCCCCCCTGTGTCAGAGGTGCTTTTTCACACCTCCGGTTTGAACAACTTTCTGAAAAGGGGCGTTGTTCACTGGGGGTATAGTGTGGAGAAAAGGGGAGCTACAATAAGTGAATAAACACTGCCAATTTGAACTGAAAATGTAAACACACACGTAGGGATAGAACCATGCCAGATAGAAGCATGCCCGATCATAAAAAAGAAGGAATGTTGTTGAGGATAAAATCATATAATATGAATTCAAATGTGAAAAAAAGCAACTATTAAAGGGTTAGTTCACCCAAAAATGAAAATTCTGTTATTAATTACTCATCCTCATGTCATTCCAAATCCATAAGACCTTTATTTACCTTCATAACCCAATTTTTTGATGGAATCAGAGAACCATCTGGAGGCTCCATAGATAGCAATACAACTGAAATGACCCAAGACATTGGTTAAACAGTCCATGTGACATCAGTGGCTCAACAACAGTTTTATTACACTAGGAGAGTACTTTTGCTAACACTTTATTTCGATGGTCCACTTTAGACAATCTAAGTAACTTTGCATGTAATATGCATTGTGATACTCTCTAAAATCACGCCACAGTGTTTGGATTAGATGAGTCCTTTGTCATGTATAATGTTACAAGTCTCATGAATAGCGCTTCAACCCGGGAGCTCACCCCGTTGATGTGTATTCGTAACATACAGTCACGCAGCCACTGAGCACTCAAATGACTAGGGTTTACATCGCATGCCTCAAACGTAACCGGATGAACGAAATGGTCCCAAAAAGCGCAAAAATGACCAACTCTGCAGAGTGTGATGTTGTAGGACTGTTGCAGTGCCTGAAGAAATGTAAGTGTCCTGTCTTTTGTTATTTTTTTATTTAAATGATAGTAGAGATAGTAATAGGAGAATCAAGAGGCCAAGGTTAGGAATGTTGCTCACGTTGTCTACATTAACACTTCCGCTGTCTTTTAGGCCATGGCTACAAACATACTACAATGACTTATTTTTAGTTTTCTGACATTTTCATGCAAAGGAGAATAATAAGCAGAGGAAAAAATAGGAAATGTTGCAAATTTGAACTCGAATTGTCAGCATGAACATCTCAGTTTTGTGTTAATCCACAGCCCTGACATACTAGTGTCCTATTTTAGTCTTTAGTTTCTTTCAATTAAAGGAGAGTGCAGAAAGCAATATTAGAGAATGTTGCAAGCCAGATTTGAACTCAGACTGTCTGCATAAGCACACAGCTTTTCGTTGAGCCATAGTTCCAACACTCTAAAAAGTCTTATTTTCAGTTGTTTATCATTCAAAAAACATGTCCTGTTTTAGACTTTTGTCTCTTTCAATTAAAGAAGAGTACAGAAAGTAATATGAGGAGTAAGACTAGTGTGTTGCGAGCCAGATTAAAATGACATTGTCTGCATGAGCAACAGAGCGCATCACTAACCCAAGACTACTTCTTACAGGATGTCAGATTCAAACCCACCTCTTCTAAATGAGCACTGACAAACTCGGAAAAGCTCTTCTTCAACCTCAGCAAAACAATAAAACATTTTGTCTCAACGCTATTACCTCGCTGACTTCCATTTCAGCTGCCGGACTCCGGAATTTCTAAATATTCGGTGTACGGTGAATGCAGCTCATCTAAGCCTTTCTCAAATGACGTCCTTGCACTAAAAAAAAAAAGTGTTCTGAAATGGGCAGATTAGATTAGTGCTAGGAAGCTTTGATCTAAAGCTCGCTGGCTAGCTTTGATCTGCACAAGCAGCTCTTCACCATGACCAGAACACAATATGAGCCCATTTCACTTCCATTTGTATCAATTCTATGAGCATATACGACGATGAGAAGCTCTGCTCACCGTCACTTGCTGCCATTTATCCCTAATCAGAGTCACTTCAAGTCATGAATGGCGGCAGTGTTCCTGAGGGAGAAATGACCATCAAGGGCTTGGAGATCAGAGCGGCAGACTTCAAATGGAGAACATATTTACCTAGAAAAGCATGTGTGGAAACACATGATGGCTGAAAAATACAATTATTAAGCGAATGACAGACCCACAAGGTTAAAAAATCCACATAAAAAAAAGTTAAGCCAGGTGGACTGTCCTTCCAATGAATGGTGACATACTGTAAATGAATTCCACCAGCTCTGGTCATGTGCCCATAAATAAAGATTTTAAAATGCTAAACAGGAAAACGTCTGCCTAATTAACATTAACAATTAATCTGATCCAATTAAGTTGCCTTGACAACCAGACACATTAAGTAGCCTTTCCGAGATCCATTTCTTTCAGCTAATCATGATTCAATTAATCAGTACGCCATTAACATTAGCATGAATATGAATAGGCTCTTGTTCATTTGAGCCGACCTGCATCAGAAAGGTTTGTAAAAATCCCTGGGCGTTACTTTTTAAGTGTAATTTTGAAGGTTATAAGCCTCAGACAGAGTCTCTGTACCTCTGGCATATATCCAGATTTGCTCTTGTATTTTGAAAATACAGATTGCAAGGTGTTAGTCATGATTGTGAGAAGATACAAGCAGAGATGCTCCAGCCACTGCTAAAGAAATACGCACTTTGGTCACTTATTTTTAGTGTTGCATTCCAGGCATATTTGAATTCGATTTTTATTCTATTAACCTCAATGTTTATGTCAAATTATGAGATCAAAGTCTACTAGAAAAGTGGAAATAACCTGAGGTTTCTGTTCTGACGTTTTAATGAAGGCGATAATTTGAAGCGAACGTCTCTGAGAACGCAGGACCCCCAGGCCTTCACCTCCCACATTCAAAGGTCAGGAAAAGAGCAGCAGCAGAAATAACGATGTGAATGCAGTTAACGACTGTAGGGCCCGATGAGTGTGAGTGAGCGTGGTCTGAGGCCAAAGGAAATCATTAAGAGTACCTGGAGGAAGGTTGGGTCTTTTCCTCTTTTTGCTGTTTTCTGTTCCGTTTTCCAGAGGACAGTCAGAGACCAGAGGACCATTGGAGCTGTTGAATTGCAGGGGTTCGTTGTTCGTGGCGGGATCAAAGGGCAGCGGATTCAGACCTGTAGAGGGAAAGAACAGATAAACTTGATAAGTCTTCATGTTCTGTAAGCACGCACATAAATGTTGCACAGGTGCATGGCCGAAATAAGAAATGCGCTTAAACCTTGAAGCATAAACCTTGGCTATTCGTTGCCGATTTCAAAGCAAAACACAAAACTCTCAATTCACTGAAGTGCTTCAAAACTGGCCGGTGGCGACCTGCCAAAATAAAAGCTTACTAATTTTAGGTTTAAAACTGATGATCATTTTTTAACTTTAAGAAATAAAATTGATATTTTTCATTTATTTTTATTATTAATGTTTAGTCATGCTATTTATGTGGGCGCAAAATCTCATTTGAAAATTATACTATATACAAAAAAATAAATGCAAATAAATAAGCAAATCCTACAAATGTTGGTTTGTATGAGGGTAGCAAACATGTATTTATTTTATTGTGCTGTGTATAAAATGAGTACATTAATCATGTGTCTGTTACTGCATGATGAATATCCCTCACATATTTTAGGGCCTTGGCATAAAAAAACTAAACAAAAAACAAAAAAAAACTTGTTCTAGGACATTTGCTTGATATAAAACCTTATGCATACTACAAAAAGCCTCTTGCATATCTTACAGATCTCATAAAACGGCACTAACGCTTCCTTGGATTTTCTCATTACAGCAGCATAGAAATGTCCCAAGAACCCCCTTCTCCTCTTTTTATGTGAGCTCCTGCTGTTTTAATGTGTGCTAGGCCTCAGCTGTGTACGGTCAAGAAACAGTCAGTGGGCAAGTGGGCCGAAGCAGTGACTAAACGTACCAACGTGAGGTAGAACTGATTAAAAGTTTCCTATGTTTCTGTCTGGCCTGCTAGAGAATGATTCATGAAGTGAGGGCAGAAATGGCCCTTTAAGACTAATTTAATGGTGCAGCTTCATTTCAATGGCGGCATATTTCTGCTCTGAGAGCCACAAAGACAGGATTATCCACACACACACACACACACACACTCCGTCTCATTCTTTATTAACCCCTCTGTGAATTCCATTACAGAAATTGACTGCAGGTTCTGATGCTAAATTAGGAAACGTTCTTGAGACAGCAATCGATACCTAAGGACTCCTTCCATTTCCGTTCTAGACATGCACAAGGACTAGAGAAAGACAACAAAACCATCCAACGAAAGATGGATTTGATAATAAAACACGACAAGACTGCAAAGATTCTAAAGATAATACATTAGAGAGAAAGCTTTAGCGATAACAATACATGTCAAAAAAAGGTTTTCTGTGTCCATTTTACTAAATAAGTCTTTAAAAGTTACTAGTATGTCACTAACTTCCTGTCCTGGTATACAGCAGCGTGCGCTATGTGCTGTTTAGAATACAGAGTGATGTCTGAGATATGCATGCTGGCCTGTTTTCATGAAATATTCATCACGGCTCTCGGTTTACATTGTTTTGCTTGGCATTATTTGCCTGAAGGATACAGAAGTGTGGGGCTGGGGGGCTGTCACTGCATATCCTGTATGATGAGAGCGATACAGAGAGATAGAAACAGAGTAACAGCCTGACACAGAGTTCAGAGGGCACAGCTCAAAACTCTGCGTCATGATCTGCCACATCTGCAGTGTGCAACCCCTCCGACATCGCACTGCTCGTGTGCATGAGATAGCAAAGGCAAGACTGTAGCAATAACGGGATCTGAACAGAGGAGGAGGAAGCAACTGAGTGTAAAAAAGCAGATAAATAAAGTAGGAGATGGAATTTGTGACAGTAGAGCAGCGCTGACAGCACGAGAAGAGACAGAAAAACAGGGTGGCTGAAGACTAATTTAAACAGCGCTGAAGCTCTCGCTGATGCTGCAGAAGCGAGAAGTCCTTGGCATGCAGCGAGCTGTTAATGACATGAGATGTTCTGTAATGATGCAGTTGGTCCAGATCAATCGTGTCAATGACATCACCTGTTAGGGCCGGGCGGGAAAGTTTAGTGACTTTTTCATTCATAGATTTATGAAGTTCGATTTGGTTATGCTGTCCAGTTAACTTAAAAACAGTAAAAACTCAATGCGAAGGACAGCGGTGCCAGTGCGCTCAACACACACCAGCTACAGGGGGAAAGGAGAGAGTGGCTGGCGATTACTGGGATTACAATGATTCAAATATGTATTGTAAATATAATGCTCTTCATGAAATAGCATATATCAAAACATTTTTGATTCAAAGCAAAAACAAATATTAATACACATATTATTGACATTGTTTTTTAAAGCTGTGTTGACCAGGCATAGCTGCTGGTTACTCTGCCACTCAAACACAAACAAAACAAACTGTCACTGACAATAATACCCCTTACACAGGTACAGTAAGAGCAGACTTTTGAGTCTGCAAGCCAGTAAATCAAGACGTGCAGAGAGCTGCCCATCTAGGGGTCCATGAACCTTGCGTGACCCCTAATAGCTCTCCGGGCGCAGAGAGCATATACCTATGATTGATGTTTCTTCGGCCCGTGTTGGACAAATTTTGTTCATACATGCCAAGAGGAAACCACCACCCATGACAGAAAAGAGGCACATAAACACGAACCGTGCAGACAAGGGCTATATATTATGGAAAAAGCATGGAAAAGTCAATAATTGAAAGAACATCCAGTTCTGCTGAGTTAGAATGACCGATAACTAAGCTAAATTCAATCTGAAGATCTGAATACCTGATCGCAAGCGGCATCCCCCCAAAAAATAGATTCGTAGAGGCAGACAAAAAAGGAATTAGGTTGCTTTCTGGCACTGACACCGCTCTCTTGCTGCAGATGGAAATGCTTCAATAGAGCCGCTGATGAGATTTAAATGAGTATTACTGTTCCTGCTCCTGATGGCCACAGAGGAGAAAAAACGGATGCAGATCACATACTCAGCGCAGCAGCGGGATAACTTGCACAACACTCTCTTATCTTTGAAAGAGAGAGAGAGATGAAGTGGAAGACGAGGAGCGATAGATGTGACGGAGGGGGGGAGAATCTCTAGTAGCAGTCAGCCGGCGGCCTCTGACACCAAATGAGACTCATGCATTTATGGATGCGTACAGGCAACGGATTTGATGAATGTTTCTCTATCTGTAACCTAAGAGAAGTGATCCGCTAATGTGTTTATTCACATGTATAACAGCATCCCGAGGCAGAACGGCGAGCTTCGCATCAGGTGTGGCGTGATGAAACCGCTCATTCTTTGCTTCTCAATCACATTACCATCACAACGTACCACTGCGCTTCAGACATGTTCCCGCCTCGCCATTGATCCTCTGGGTCTTGATTTGGGAGAGGACTGTTGTGTGCTTATAAACAAGATAAGACTGTTTGAGGGAGGAACATAATCGCCTCTGCGCTCTTCTACCCACAGTGCAACAGGGAAATGTCACTGTGTAAAGAGGAGAAAGTTTCCTTCTCTATTCCGTTACTGCCTCTCTTACAAGTTCACACAAAGACTCAGAGCGCATCAGGGACCGAAACCTCTGACTTGCGTGGATCTATTAAATAAAGCAATTCTTTGTGTTTTCCCTCATGAGGGTGTTGCGTAAGCTGCTGTGAACTGTGTCAGAAGTTGTCACGATACCTTCATAATGTCTTGTGGTGTGCTAGCAGCGAAACTATCACAATGCCAAGTATTATTGCTGTTAGTTTCTCATAGCAGAGGCCGAATGTTATGCCTCTTCTGTTGTTCTATTAAATGTTTACAGTTACACTAAAAAGGTGGCCCAATTTGGCTTAGTGCACTTATCAAAATGCAAAAGGCTAAAAAAATTTAACTACTAAAAGTGCTGCTGCGATAAATGTTTCAGAGCTAAACGCAGCACTGTGTTCATGTGCACACAAGCAGCTCACATCTCTAAAAGGCTCGGTTCACAGCAAACTCGGGTAACACTTTACATCAGTAGTCCACTTCAGATATTCTACTAAAAGGAAGTTACTTTGCAGCTACATATCAACTAACAGCCATTAGACTGACTGCTTAATGACGGGTCAGAATCTTTGCAAGTATATATCAACTTATTCTACTAACCCTAAAACTACCCTAACAGTCTACTCTGAGAGTTAGTAGACAAGTAGTTGCAAAATTAATGAGAATTAGTTGTCATGTAGTTACAAAGTTACTTGTAGTCTTAATAAAAGATAACAATAAAGATGTAGTTCTAAAAATCAAAGAATAGCAGTGACTTCGTCTTTTCAAAATGATTTTTTCCAGCTGATGAATGATAGAAACATTGACAACCAATCAGAATCAATCCTGCTATCAGGCACTGGAGAATTTAAAGGGGCAAATATAGTTATCATGATCTTAATATTATCGTGCTTGATGTGAACGGGCCTTAAAGTGGACTATTAGAATAAAGTAACTCAAACATACAAATACATACAAATTCAACATCCTTTGATCAAATGCGGCAGTTGAGACAGATCATGTCTGTTTGTTTGCTCCTGTCCTGCAACCTCCATCTGCTGCAGAGCCTCCTCTCAGGTATGAAAAATGTTTCAATTATTCTTGTAAACCAGCCGCTTTTAAACTGAGAGCAGACACCATATTTATACCAGCCTGTTTAATTAGACTCGGTTTAGAGATCAATTCAGGGACTAAATAGAAAGATGGAGAATGAGCAGAAAGAAACTAATGGAGCAGATTTATTAGCAAAATTCAGCTTTGAGGCACTGGAGTCTTGGGTCAACCGACTCCAAGCCCTGAGGAATCTGGACTTTATCCCCAGGTCTTCCGTTCGCTAATAGATGGATGAGTTGCTAAAGTGGTGCTTCACATCTGGTCAGAAACCCACTTCTCCTCTTATGAAAGAAAACTGAAGGAAGAATATCACTCCCATGATGCCAGTGAAAACAAATAACAGCAGGCTGGTGGCAGAAGGGGATTTGGAGGTTGAACGCAAAAGGACAGCCGGCACAAGAGAAGGGTGCGAACGACTACAAGAGCTGTTGACAGAAATCAGACATGGATTTGAAAACACAGGACTCGTGAAATGAAATAAGATGAAAAACTAATTTCCAAGACACAACAAACAAGATGACGGACTAAACATCCTGGAAAAGGATTCTGTTCCCTACAGGAAATGTAAATGAAACTTAACTGCACACATGAAAGAAAAGTCCAGACCGAGTCCAGATGAGGAACATTTTCTCACCGCAAGAAAACAAACAAAGGCACATTGAGCCAATCTCATATCCTCTGGCACATCGCACGTCCAATCTCTCGTGCCAGCCCATCTTTCTCTCAGTGCTTCATTGATCCCATCCACGCCGAGCTGAAGTTGACTGTCGCCGCAGCTGTGAAGCATCTGAGTCGCTTAACACCAGCCAATGGGCGACACTGCAGTATTCGCAGCTGGAATAAATGAGAATCAATAATAATAATGACAACACCAGCAGGGCTGACTGAGGTCTCATCCCTCCCGCTAAAGACTGTATTAGTAAAGCAGCGGAACGAGTCTTGTGGTGCACTCTAAGGCTTTGCAACACAACGGATGCCAGAAGTTCTGTTGTATCACATGAATAAACATCAATCACACTCATACGTTCTTGGATTTAGCACCTCCTGGTGTGTCAGGCTATGGTTTGAGCTCAACACACGCCACTGATGCTGCCAAATTAGTTGGATCAGTGCAGCAGCACAGATAATAAGATCTCTGGTGTTCAGAGGTGAAAGTGAGTCACGATGACAGTCGGTGTGGTGTGGTCTGTGCATGCTGCTCTGTACACATCAGCGCTTAGAGAAAATTCTCGATATTCTCAAGCTCAGCGCATCAAGGGCGAAGTCAGCAGGACGGGTCTCTCTGTTGGGATGCTGCCTGAGGGACGCCTACAGGAACGGGACCCCACAGAAAAGGCCTTTTAAGTGGTGAGGAGGTAAACCAAAGGCTTGAGGTTGGAGCATGGCTAAATATCTCATCATATAAATGATGAATGCATGGTACAGTTTACTTGCCTGAGAGGACAGGTAGAAATCTGGACAGTCAGTTCTCTGACTTTCTGTATATCGCATGTTAACAGAATGCAATAATTGTGATTCATCGTTTCGCAACCGTGAAATTAGAATGAAATAGTATGTGTAGCAAAGGTGATTCCTTGCTAGTATAAGCTCAAAGAGACTTTATGCCAATAGCAAAAAAACATGGCACAATATGGAAATCTGGGCTTGTAACAAAAAGCTTACAGGTTTAAATGCCAGGGATTGAGCCATGAACCCTGAGCAGGTACCAAATCAAAGTTTATGTCAGAAACAGTGCAAAGTGTACTACCTGCCCAGGGCCGTCACCAGAAAATCTTGAATGGGGGGGCACACTTTATGATCCCAGAAACAGACATTCACCACAACAAAAACAACCTATAGTT
>JAUMHI010000055.1:16286989-16299419 GCA_032359435.1 Enteromius unitaeniatus
GTCTTTTTGTTTTTTTTATTTATATATATATATATAGAGAGAGAGAGAGAGAGAGAGAGAGAGAGAAAGAGAGAGAGATTTTTGACTGACCACCTGAACAATCAGAGCAGTACTTGACAAATACACACACACTTCCAATTTCAGAATTTTCAAGTGAAACCTCCAGTGCATATAATATATGTTAGAAATATGCAACTTTAATACTGAATACTAAACTTGAGTCAAATATCGATGTGTTAACTGCACTTCTTGGATTCATTTAGTCTTTACTATGTAGGAGGAGGAATGATTTGTGTAGTGCGTAACAGATTATAGTACATTTCAAAATCTTTTTTTACATCACATCTCAAGAATCTCATTTTAGTCATTCAAAGTGCTGCAGGAAACACTGTCACAGTATACAAATGAACTAGCAATTAAATGGCACCAATACATTATTACAGAAGAAACAGATTTGAGAATTAAGTGTTGAACAACTGAAATGCGTTGGGACATAATGTTTAGCATTAGCAGATGGAGAGAGACACAACTGCCTTGTTGTGCTCTGGCACGTCTGAGAGGAGAGAGCCAAACTAATACGCAAAGGGCCTCATAAACAATTAGGCTTTAAAAAAAATACAAAAATAAATCTCATATGCATGTCTCGTTAGGATTTGAGATAGCTTGAGCACTTTTATGGACATCATTTAATGTATTGCAAACAAAAAGTGGCATGTTTAACACCATAAAAATCTGATCTAACTTATATTTCTATACGCTATTTTAATTTGGAGACGAAACCGTAAATATTTACAACTAGCCTCTCATTATGCACTTGGTTTCTTGTAATGAAAGGGAAAACACACTAAATAAAAATAGAGCTGATAACGCTTACCCAGCAGGACTTATCCGACACTGAGGAGCATTTGTTGTGGTGTCAATTACCAGGTACACCGTTCCTTAGCACAGAATACCACGACTTTTAATTAGCAAAGCACAGAAAGACGAAGATCTGTGCAAACTGCTGGAGCGGCCGCCATGTGGAGAGCATTGAGAGTACAACAAACTCAATTATGGCGAAATACCGCGCATGCATTGAAATGAGTTTGGGAGAACACACGAAAATCCTTGCAAGCCTAAAAAATACTGAGCACAAGATACGTTTCACGCTTGGAAAGAACACGGGTATGAAATGAGTGACATTCAGGGGAGAGAGATAATCAGGAAATAATAAATCAAACTGTTTCAATCATCAAGCGTCTTTGAAAATGGAAAATCCTGAAGTTCCTGTTTTGCTTGGAAAAGCAATGTGATTATACGTTTACAATATGATTACGTTTCACAAAATGATTATGTATTTGCACAACTGCAGTCAATTATACGGTGTAACAATAATTCTGACCATCTGGATTTATTATTTACACTGACAGCCAATGTTTCTGCTGGAGAAAAGCAGGTCACTGTACTGCTAATTCTTAGCAGGCATCTGGATGGCCTAACATTACTGGTGCAACTGACCATAGCTTTTGAAAACATGATGTCACTGATGTCATTTTATTTTGACAAGTCATCAGAGGTTCTGCACTTGTACACAAACCTGCAGCAGTGAATAATGCATGAATGATTATCAATGCGTGAATTAAACTCACTGACACGCTTTTCCATGCATCATTTTTTCACTATGTGGGCAGAGACAAACCACATAGAAGAGTGAAATCCCTCACAGCGTCTTATTTTGAGCGTCAGTAGCTCAAAGGAAGCGCCACTGTCTTCACTCCCATTTATACTGTAGTTCTCACATCCTTTGGCATTATGCTTTAACTTTCCTCAGCTTTGTTGTTGCTGCAGTTCATAACATTAAAAAAAAAAGTTTTTGAAAATATCTGGACCAAAATGAATTTTAAACGCTCTATTGACATGCGCTCTTCAGTCCTCAATGCCACTCATCTTCAAGGCAAATTGGCTCTGATAAACTGATAAACATTTACCTGATCTCTATACAAGAAAAAGCTCTAAAGATGCACAAGGACAAATCAAGCTGATTCACACAAAGTATTACAGAAAACACTTCACGGTGCACATCCAGAAATATAATAACCTCCAATTCAAATGAAAGGCATACATTTTTACATGCAGCCAGATCACTCTATTATTACGCTACACTATGTACTGTACAATACCAACTCAGAATCCACGATACTTTGTTTACACTGTCTTTTACTTTTTTTCCTTTAACACTAAAACTATTCTGAGAGTCATGTACGTTAATCTATTCTACTCTAATCTATTACAATTTCAATCTATTGGACAAGGACTTGTGGCTTTTGAATCACAGATGTTGAACTCATTCTGCATCCGAACAAGTACTTTAATCAGATTTATAGTTTTCTACTTATTGTCTACTGTTAGATCTTTGGATTAAGCATTTTTCTGTGCATTAAATCCTCTTGGCAACTCTTATGGGACGGTCACTGAATCACCAAACCACAGATAACTGCCCACAAACTACTACTCTCACTTATATATATATATATATATATATATATAAAGCCATTTCTTGCTTCATTTTATTTAAGTAACCTCTGTCACAAACGCATTTTACAGTTCTTCAGTGCCGCCCTCCCCTTTTTTCATTTCGGTTCTTCTGCTTTCACGAAAGCCCAGAGACTATCCATTATGTGCAATTTAAATGGCCACTCCCTATCCACCAAAAGAGCTATGTGTGAGAAAGTTCATGGCTGTCACAGAGCAACAAGAGGCTTTTTCCATCACACTTGAGGTTAGGGTGAGTAGGTTTACTCCGACAAATACCAGACACTTTTCAGAGTAAATAGACAGAAAAAGGCAAATAAGAAGAAAGGTTAGGGGAAAAAAAAGAAGTTTTCCCATAGCGTCTTAGCAGACGCAGTACGAGTGAAGTGTCGAAAGGGAACTGACTTCATAAATATGTTGGTATCGTTTCCACACACGCACCCTTGATTGATACATGCATTTTTTTCTATTATGACAGTAAGCCTCTGTTCTGTTGTTGACTAAAAAGATGACAATAGTTTCTATTCTCCGCTCGCTGACAATGAGGTATTCACCGTGCAATCAAAAAAGGACACCTAAAGGACACAAGAAACTTCATAATAAATCAAATGTAATGTTATTATCATTTCAAAAACAACAGGTGCATGTATACTTTACACTTTTTGTGACTGTATAACACTGTAATATTAAACACTTACTATAAAGTCGTATACTTTGTTAACACAATAGTTCACATGAACTAACGAGGAGTAGCGTTAACGGTTATTCTTATTAACACATTCAACATACTGTCTCTGTTCTAACACAAGTCTCTGTTTTATTACTTTCTCAATATAGCCTACAGGTCAACTTGTTTTTGAACAATTTGAACCATCATTGATCTTGCTAGCACCTTTACAGCTCCTAAGATTTGAGTCATGCTTTGTATTGCTGAATCTGACAACATGCCTTACAGTCTGTATTCTGAGCTCTAACGTGTTATGAGTCCTCACAAGTCAGGTAATAAATGACACTAGTCAGCAAGCTCCAAGCCAAAATATTTTTATACGGCAATTCACTCCAGTGGATTGGGTTTCCACTTTCCACAGAAAGGGCTCGATGCATTACAAGCGCGTGTGGCGAGATATTGCAGGAACGCATGAACACAGGCGAGCAAATATAGTTAATTGCTATGTCATTATGATCTCATTATAACCGTTGTTTTAATCAGTGACTGCACTCTAATGTCGTCCGACCGCCGTGTCTCAATCACAGTTACCTGCCTACCTAAACTGCATTTTTTGGGGTGCTCCAGCGTGTGTGATTCTCTCTCCGTGTTGTCTTTGTAGACAGCTCACTATGTATTAAGACGCGGTCGCTATAACGGCGAAGCATTGCTAAGACGTGTATTTAAAGTGAAGCGCCATCTCATTTCAGTCACTTAAGTGATTCGCGAGGAAATCCCTACGAGCTCCGTACGTAATGCTGATTCTTATCGGAGTTTTCATTCATTTTTTTGTTTCCTGTCCGTAATGTCCGTTCTTAACGGGCGGCTCCCTATTCTGTACCGTACACCTCAGAAGCGGGACTGACCGCGTTTCACGTCTCTATCAAATAAAGTTAAACTGAAGACAGCGTACCTGTGTACTGCACAAGAAACATGGTCCTGGGAAATCGGTTGAAAAAGACGCCGGTTAAAGTCCCGTAGGGCTACGGTAGTGGACGTTATTCCGCGCTAGGAGCTTTGCTGCTGGTGTCTGTGGGTCCGCTGCGCTTATAACTGCTTTAAAGTGAGCAGACCACAGCGAGAGAGAGAGAGAGAGAGAGAGAGGAGGAGGATCCCACAGTCACGCTCAACATAGGGACTACACTAGCTTTAAACTACACACGTCTTTATAATTAACCCTGAATGCAAACTACGTCTCTCACGCGCTCGACTGACAGCGGACTTGTTTGAAAGCAGTCGCCCGTTACTCATATTGATCGCGACGTGCGAGACGCCCATTCACAAAACGCGCAGCTATAGTGATTAAACGTGTTATTGAGGCTTTAAAACGTTTACAGGTTGTTACTGTACATATTAATGTCAGGTAAAGTTTTTATTATGCCAATTTGACAAGTAATCATTTCTTGTTAGGACTTGGTATTATTCATGTAGTTATTTATCGAAATGCAAGTAAGTAACTTGCTAATAACTAATAAAAAGCTAATAACTTAGCTTCAAAAATAACTGTAAAATGAATTATATGATGTCACGCGCGCGCTTAGTAAAATAGTCTAAGTGCAATAAAACGTGTGTAATAAGAGATCCTTTGCACGCGTTTCTTTATAACTGTAAAGTGCGCATATATTGGTTATGTGAAGCTGTGTACCAGTAGAGGGAGCAGAGCAACAGTTAAACTTAAGGCTAATTGCCATATAAACTACAACATGCTCTACACTAAAACCCCAAGGCCTCTTAAATAATGCACGAGTATGGGCCATTCATTGCAGTGGACAAGAACACTGCTAGAGTAATCTGTTCTGTCAGAGCGAAATACATATTCAAGTGTAAGAAAGCACATTTCAATGCAAAGGGATATCACAACAGAATTTGAACGAAGACTGCAAATTTCACATGATTTTCTTTTTTTACGAGGGTGGCACAAAAAAAAAAAAAATTAACCACAAAACCAATGTGACCAGAACAAGTCCACTGGAGCTACTGTTCCTACATGTTATTTTCAATTTTCCCAGAACAATTTGAGTGCAACAAGGTGTTGTTAGCAGCACATATGTCTGTCAGCATGCTAGAAAACCAGTATAGAGTAACCCTTGTGCTTTGGTTGTGTTAATGCATAAATAATTTGTTCCAGAATTTTATATATTTTTTCTATTAGAATTGCATTATATTAAAACATAAAAACACTCAATTTCCTAGAATAAGTAGCATGTAATAAGACACTGATGATTTTCAGTGAAAATAATCACTCTACACTATAAAAAGCTTGTTGTGTTGGAACCTGCAAATGAATAAAATGTCTGGTAGTTAAATTGTTTTTTTTTTTTTTTTAAAAAGATATATATTTATGTATAATACTTTTATGACCGCTTTTCTGACACAAACACTTTCATCCTCTGGACCTCTGTGTAACTTGTATTAAATTGATGCACAAGGGTTAAATAATGCTTCGGCTTGGCAGAATCCTAGATGAACTTTAACACCTCCATGTTTACAGCTCACTATCTCTGGCCTGAGCTGCGTGGAATAGCCAGGGTTTCTTTCAGAGCTAAAAACATTTAACAGATGTCTTAACGCATTCAGGAGGAATTCACAGTTCTACCGTGCATCGCGGTTAGTAGAGCAGGGGAGACCAGTGTTTTGAGCACAGTATTTGACATTACAATGGTCTTATAAAAGCATGATAACAGTGTGGGTGGAAACCACGGCCTGCTGCAGCTGCTGTGTTTATCTCAAACCCGATGAACGCTGCACACCAACATCCTCGGGAATCAAGGCGTTATAGAATTTGTGCGCATTAGCATACTGAAGCAAATTCAAGAATGTAGATGGCGGGGCTGAAATATCTACAGTAGATCGAGTGTACTGCTCAGGAGTCTATTTATATTCTTAGATGTTAGGTGCAAAAATAATTAGCTTGCTTTGGCACACCGCCCTCCAGTATCCTGATACAAAGTCGCCTTATTCCCTCGGTTTTCCTGGACATCAACACCGGCCACCATTTTTGGCATCAGCCGCTTTCCTTTGGAATTCTTTTGATGTGCGTAGATGCAAACATTGGCATATTCATTATAAACGGTTTATTTTGCCATTCTTATCAATTAGCTCTGAATATTCCAAAGCCAAAGGGGATACAAACAGCTGTCAAGATGATGTGTCAGAGGTAAAGAGAGCATTTTTATGTTTTGGGCACTCGTTTTAAACAGTTTTCATGCAATTAGGGAAATAAATGTGGCATGCCGCTGTTTTGGTCGCATAGAAATATTCCAAAGCTGCGCCTGAGTCATTTGTGCTGCGAGGCAATTACATATCACAGCATCAAAGTGACACATTAAAAGGACTGGAAATGTGGACTTTGATATGTTACTATAATATGTTATTAAGCTTAAGTGAAAAACAATAGTTCTTTAAAGAGAGGGTTCTACATGAGAGCTTTCTTGCATGTCACGGCTCTTATCTGTAAATTAGCCCAATAAGAGCAATGAAAGTCTGTCTGAGCAGTGCACTTTCCTTTCATTTACTCTAAATCAAACAGACGCTTTTCCTTAAATTTCAGTGAACTACATCACATATTAAACAGCCAACAGGTTCAATTAACCCTAATGATCTACTAATATCTTGCTTCTCTGTTTAAACTCAGACTTAAGGAAAGGGCCAGCAACGATCTAACCATGTTGCCCTGTCCCCATCTGTGGCTATCATTTATGTGGCGGTAATAGAGCTGTGGGTGTTTGACAGATGATTCACCTTTACAAAGGTGAGCTAGTTCTCTTCTCTCACGGACGCCAGCGATGCCCCTGGCTGGAGCAGCTTGCCTTTGGCTGAAAAACAGAAAATACAGTAAGACTTGCGTGACACAGATGTTTTTGGTTCGGTCTTTAGAAGGCTGTTTGTTCATTTCCCATGTCCTGTTAGTCACACATATGGTGTTCATGTTTTAATAACCTGAACACAATAAAAACAGGCCAAAGTTTCTCAAGGCAGCATCTAATGAATTCTCTCACCTCACAGAGAATGATTAAAAGCTGCACTGAGCTCTTATTTAATTCATGCCAAGTTGAGGGACCGACTCCACTCTTTTTTCCCCCTTGATTTCAAACGCTTTCTTCCACAGGCAAAAGAAAAAAAAAGAAAAAAAAAAAAGATGAATACTGCATTAAATTGGAGCAAATTACCTAGAATGCAGCTCTTTTGAATGGTAGTGTAATTATAGATAAATATGTGATACTTATGTGTTTTGGTTACAAAACAAACAAACTTAAGATTAAGAGAACTGTAAGCTTTTACGGAAATGTTCTCCTTTTAAATATTCTTGATGAAGTGGATCAAAATAAATACGTTGTATACATGTATACGCTACAATAACAAATAGTTTCCATGAATTGCTTTCACAACCCATTTCTCAGGATTTTTATTGCAAAAAATGTGTACAGCAAGACTTATATCCATCAGGATTATCCATCTGTTGATTAGAAGGTGTCAAAGTCATTTTATATGCCAACATTGAGACCTAGAAAAATAGATAGAAAAGTCTATGCATTTCTTTGCATTATAGGATGTCTTCCTTTCACTGGGAAAATGGGGGGAAAACTGCTGTAATGAATCAAAAAGCTAAAGCCTCAATCGCTGGGTCACGAAAGCAATTAAAATCCCAAGAACTAAACTGGAATTCTGCCCATCATTTGGCCGAACTCGTATCAGAAGAGCGATGCGACTATATAAATCCTGAAGGCCTTGGAAATCAGACAAAGAGAGAATTTCAACTATGTTCAGAGCAATTCACTGCAATGAAATCATATAAAATACAGGCATCAGGCATTCAGGCAACAGTGGAGCGTGGCACTACAAGCACCAAGGTCATGGGTTTGATTCTCAGGGAATGCACGAACTGATGCAATCTAAGCTGCATAAAAGTGTCAAGGGCATAAATGTAAAACATTTCTTATTGTTTTTACTTACATTTTTAGATTTGGCTCATTCAGTGATAATGGCACTTGCCCTTCAGGAATCTCATTTGATGCTTCTTAAAATGAATCCTGAAGACATGTTTCTACCACTGCTGAAAGCAGGATTTGTTATTTGTCAAAGAGATGTTGTAATTGTACATAAGATTGAATGTCAATATTATAACTTCACTGGACCAAAAAAAAAAGGGTTATTTGGTTAAGTTCTCTCTGAAGCTTAGACTTTAGGACACTGTGTTCACAAATGCTGGTTTCCACAAAGAAAGTTTCACTGGAGATGTAAAGGGTCTGGTGGTGAAAGTAAGTTAAACATTTTAATGACTTTAGAAGTTGAATGTTGGCAGGCGGAGCAGCAGTTTTGTGCCATTTGGTGTTTTGGGCAAAATTAAACTCACAATCCAAGAGGAAAATTAAAGGACTGAATACATTTTTTTTAATGCAGTAAAGTTTTAAGAGAGAACAGTAAAAAAAGATTTTTAGCTGAAACTGTGGTCTTTGGTGCTTCATAAAAAGCAAGTGAGCAGCTGCCTGCATTTGATGACAAAAACTGCATATCAACGAACACACAATTAATACGTGTGGCTGCTGACGTTATATAGAGGTCTTATGAAGCAAAATGATAAGTCTGTGCAATAAACCGAACATTACTGATTACCTGCAATCCAGAGTGTCAGGAAATTAGTCCAGAGTGATGTTCGGTTAACATTCTTCTGAACAGGGTCTTATGGGCCGGTTTCCGGGATAGGAATTAGATTAAGCCAGGACTAGACCTTTGCTAATTTAGGACATTTAAGAATTTTTAGCAACATGTCTTACAAAAATGCATTATCTGTGAGCATTTTATGACCAAACAATGACAATAATGTATTTTAAGATATCTCAGTGCAAGCTTTTTCCAGTTAAGACAGCTCTTAACATTTATTTTAATCTAGGACTAGTCTTAAACCCTGTTCGGGAAACTCACAACAAACTCAAGCATTACAAAACAAGTTCAATGAAATGATTGAATTACCTATCCAAGGGACCAGATTCTTCTAATTCTGGATAACAGGTAATAATGTTGTAAATAAGTTTCTGGCACAGATCAATTTTTTCACTTCATAAGACCTCAACATATGGTCAGGAGCCACAGGTATTAATTAAGGGAGAATAAAAGTTAAAACAAGAAAAATTACCCAAGCATGAGTAAATCAACAGTAAATGCTCAATTTAGGAAGAACATTTAATGTTCATTTTTAATATAAAGACAAAGAAGCACTAAATTAATTACAGGCCTTCAATCATGCAACAGAATAATGCAAAACCGTGCTTGAGTTAGACAGTTCGATGAGACCTCTAGATTCATTAAGGGCTAATGGATGCAGATATTTCACCTGCAGTGCCCTATACCTCACGGCTAACACTATTCCTGCAACTCTTCACGCAAAACCAATTACCTAGGTGTAAAGTTGAACTCTCCAGCCTCTGGCTTCTCCATTATTTAAGTTTAAGGCAATAGTAAAATAGCCATTTATAATAAAAGGGCGTGATTTGTGAGAGAAGAAAGCTGTGCTGTATGCATTCGGCTTATACAGTCAATCTCACTGAATTTGTAATATATTATTTTGAAAGACAAAGTTCTTTCTAAGTTGCCAGAACCATTCAAACTGGCACCGAGGCGGAACAGTGTGAATTACTCCAACCAGGATCCAATTTCACTTGGATTTCCCTCAAAAAAGAAATTGTTGTGCAATTGTGATGAAAGTGTCCTCTTTTACTTGAAAAATCCCTACCAGTGCTGTTAAGAGATATTTTTACTCATGAAATAGACATAAGAGAATAGAGAGAGAATGAGAAATGATGAAGAAAATAAACATCTGAAAACAGCTTAAAATTTGTGCCACCTTTATGAGCAAAAGCACTTAATTTGTCGAAGCATATTTGCACAAATCACAAGTGCCTGAACCATGTGCACTTTTTGGCAAGCTTACCAAACCTATATTTTGTTTGAAAGGCTGTCAAAAATATTTTTTCCTATGACTTGTTGCCACCTGTAGAAGTTACACTGCTTCAAAAGTTCAGGTTGAGTTAGATATTCTGATACTCTGTTTTACAAGAGGTATCTTATGCTTGCCATTTATTTGCCCAAAAGCAATATTGTAAAATATATTTGCAATTGAATATACCAGTCTTCTATGTGAGTATACATTCTAAAAAAAAAACATCACTGAAGTCAAGTGTTCTTAGAAAGTACAAAAAAAGCAGAACATTTAAATTTAAACAAAGAAATTTAAAACAGAAATCACATAAAATGTCTTCACTGACACTTAATTTATCGATGCTGAATATTTCTTTGAAAAATACTGATCACAAACTTTTAAATAGCAATGGAATTTTAGACAAATACATGGCCCAAAACAAATAATCAGCCAAAATTAGGCATCTTTTGGTAATGCCAGAATAGACCCAGATAAATACGTAGCTGCTGGTTAATAATATCCATCAGCCCACATCAGTAGAAAAAGGAAAAATGTTTTCAGAACTTTTTTTTTTGTTGTTGTTGTTGCTTGAACGTTCCAATTCAATTCTACTACAACAGCATTTTTTGTTCAACAAGAACTGTATGAATGTCCATCAGTTCTCTTTAAAGTTGGCATTACCTTATGAGAAAGCACTAAAAAGCACTCCCGGATCGGCTGTTTTTGATTGTGGAAGAGAGGAAGTCATCAGTCAACTCTGTTGCTGTGCGCTGGGCTAGATAAGGTGAATGTGGAAGAAAAGCTCCAGTGTAAATGAGGCAATCTGGCCCATACAGCTGCAGTGTGGTGTAAAGCGGCCACCTGTGTGACAGGCCGGACACGAGTCAGCCGACCGGCACGGCCCACACAGAGCCTAATAAGGACAGACACGCTCATCTTCCACTCACCTTCGAGAAATTAAAGCCTTTGGTTCCCTCACGGTCGCCCGGTTCAATCCTCCAGTCAGGATTTTATTCCTAACGATTGAAGACCTGTCTGTCACGTCGAACGTCAGATGTCAAAACCCAGTTAAGACGCTTTTAAAAGCATTTGGCATTAAAAATACAACTAAACGAGTCCCTTTAACAAGCACAAAGCTTTTATCTCACAGAATTCAGATAGGATTTACACAACAAGAGCAACAAGAGATTGAACAGAATGTCCATCTGGCCAACTGGCATTTCATACAGAAGCCCCGCTTTCGCCATTTATCCTCTGAAAAGCAGGAGTTCTCCACTGGCATAAACATTTGGGCTATTTATACGCTCTAATATCAGACTAAACCCTATACTTTCCTCTTGGCTCACAAACGCACATCTCCGAAGCAGTGTCGGTCTCACCTTTCAGCATAATCTCTCCAAACTTGATAAAAGGTCTGAAATCTAAACTTCCTGTCATTTAGAAAGCGCAAACAAGAAGCGAAGAGCGATGGCAGACGTTTCCACCTGTTCGTGACAGAATAAATGCCAAAGAACTGGAGAAGAAACCTCTTATTATTGAGCAGCAGCCTCTCGTGGGGACACTGACAGCCTTATCAGGTGTGCAGCAGAGATCTTGCCAACAAATCCTTTCTCTGCCGTGAGATCTACACTCTGCCTGTGAATGAGAAGCTTAAAGGGTCTCTGATGGTACATCAAGCAGACAGAACTTCCATCAGCGGAATGCATATCAACTCACCTACAGCTCGGCCAGATCTGTAGTCCTTGAACATCATGTGTTAAGCAGACGCTCAATCTCCCGGTGACGGCACCCTGTTAAGAAGACAATAGAGGCTTAGCTGCGTTTGGATCGCAAGGGGACTAAGGTATCTCTATGAAACAGCCTTGTGAGTGTATATATCAGTGAATGACTTTTCATCACCACCAGAGTAAACGTCTCGGAGAAGGCAATCTAAATGCAGCGATAAACAAATATCCAAAATATCCATAATGCACAGCAGTTTAGTAGTCAAAGTCACCCGGGATCATCCGATTCAAGAACAGCCAGAGTCCAAAATTAACTGTTTACTTCAGCTCCCGATAGCGGATGAGCTGGGTTTATTTACCAGGCGGAAATATTACTTCCCAGGCCTGAAACAGCATTTTGCATTTTTATTAAAAATGTTTTTTTTTTGTGTGTCCCTCATGACAATGGAATCATCATCTAGCTGCTTTTTCTTGCATATTTGTGACAGCGCAGGTCATAAAAACTGGGAAGGTTATAATTTTGTGTCTTATATTTTTGAGTCAGTAGCTTGTAACAATGTATGTTGCCAAATG
>JAUMHI010000055.1:16305347-16326047 GCA_032359435.1 Enteromius unitaeniatus
ACCTTTAAAAAAAAAAAAAAAAAAAAAAATATATATATATATATATATATATATATATATACACCCACACCACCACACAGTAATACTAGAAAAAAATACTAGAAAAATTGTTTGGTTACCAACTTTCTAAAAAAAAAATAGCTCTCTTAAAAGCTGCATTATTTCAGAAAAGTAACAGGTACATTCCAACTATAGTAATTTACGGCTCAAGTGGAATGATTATTATAATTTTACAGTGATTACTTTTCTAAAACGAGACAAAGTAAGGGTAACAAATGTGGTGCAGCCTTTGAAATAAGACACAGCAACCATAGCAACCATAGACTGTAGAGGAAGAGGAAGTTACTGTACGTGATTTCTCTCTTGTCTGTATGATTTGTCACTGCCCACATACAGTATATAATAAATAAATAAAAAAGAAAAGACAGAAACTGTCTGCAATCTGAATGGGTTTGATTCATGCACTAATAATTGTCATCTTGTTCATGATATGATGATGTACTGCTACTGCTATGAATACACAATTGCTTTCCCCTCCATTTTGAGAAGCAAGGAAACCGATTAGTTGTCTAAACAGATTGATGTCATATTTTATACCAGCAATACAGCTCAGATGACAAGGGAAGATCTCTACATGTTCAACAATTCACCAACCAGAGATAGAAGAATAATCTATTAAATCTAGCACTTGTAAACATCTAAAAAGTGACAGCTGCCATCTTCTTCAATGGAACGCTGCCTTATTTGCAGAGCCAAGAGAAGTTGAACTCTGTTAAATGTGCTTTCTCTCTGTGCTGTAGAAATTCTGGCTCGGGTGCTAAAGACAATCTCCTGTTCTCCACCGAGAAAGGCAAATTATCATACTAGACATTCATGGCCTGAGAAGACACCATAATAAAATGTGGGCCAGACGTACCAAATGTTGCATAAAGACAAAGCCTCAAATGTCTGCTTGGTCTTCAGAACCAAAGAGAGAAGACATTTCAAGCTTTTACTGTAAGACTGGAAGCTTTTTCAATGACTTTTTCTCTGTAATGAGAAGAAAGGAAAGCTTTTAGTCGCTCTCAAACATTTCGGGAAAGTGTTGCTGGAAGTAATGTCTCCTAAGTGGTGCTTGCATTTGTGTTTTATGGGATAGGCTTACATTGGTATGAGAATGAATTAAGTGGCTTTCCAAATGCCAAAAAAAAAAAAAAAAACATCGCAAAGAACTGCAAGGCTGAAATTAGTAAAAGAGTCGTGTTTACAGTGAAATTCTTAAGAACTGGTTCACCCAAGAATGAAAACACGGTCATTATTTCCTCACCCTCATGTCATTCCAGAGCAGTTTGAAATTTCTTTTTTCCTTGGAACACAAAAGAGGGAGATTTTGAAGAATGGCCAAAGCACCGTTATCCATTCTACAAAAGAATTCAATGCCAAAGGGCTTTGAAGTCGCATAAAAGAAAACAAACAAATCAAAAAAGCTTGCATGCTATTCCAACTCTTCTCATGCCACATGATTCCTTTCAGATTTGAAAGTTACGCCATAGGGAAGATTATCAATAATGACTTAAAGAGATAGTTCTCCAGTTTTGGGAAAAGTTACTTTAAAAAAGAAACACAATACAGTATCGTGGTTTTTTTGTTGTTGTTGTTTTTTTTTTTAAGGAAAGTAATGCATTATATTTTTTATCACATAGGCTGGGTGTGCTTGTTTATTTATATGAACAAAAAGCCCAAAAGTCATATTTTTGAAATATTTTTCCGTTCACATAAAAATGTAAAAAGCCATTATTTACTTGTTTATAAGAATGTATCTGCAGGGAAACTGCCTTCAGAAAAGATTAGATGGCGTTTTCTTTTCATCTTACCTTTAAACAATGCACATTAGTGTATTTAAAAGCACAGCGCTGCTTTGATTATCGCATGAACCAAGGAAACACTACCGCTGCTGCTCCACAAGTGCCACATGATGTCAGAGAGTGAATCTGCATCTCATGCTTTTGCAACTGTTTAATGCAATCTGATTCACATAAAAGGCACAGACACAAAAAAACAAACAAAAAAAACACAAACTGTAAAAAAAAAATGCTATAATCCTTAAAATGAGATACCGATTTTTGGTCAAAATGACCAGCACTACCTATATAAAAGTTTCCTACTTCTGTTGAACATAAAAGATCCCACTGGCCCTTGTCTATCACGGCCTCCCAATAATCCCCATCCATTGTCTGTATCTCTCTCTCCTCTCCATCTGTAGCTATAGCTGTAGCGTTGTCCAGTGGCTTCCGTCGCATCATCCAGGTGGATGCTGCACACTGGTGGTGGAGAGAACCCCCCACCACATGATTGCTCTATAAATGCTTAATTCATTCATTCATTCAAATGCTAGGGAAGGCGATATGCAAAGATTTGTAAAAAGCCTTATACTCACTTCTTCTGCAGATGAAGATGGATATCACATGATTTGCGCAAACATAGAAGCATTTAGTCAGATCAGATATCAGTGCATTCCCTTAAAAGCAAAAGTAATCAAGAGTAAAGTAGTAAAGGATGACTTCATTATTACATCTAGGGATGCACGATAATCCTCGGCCGATATGTAATACGCATTTTGTCAGTAAAGCCAGTTCTGTAATTAGGGATAAATGCTATCAGGTATGTGATTTCACACTGATGATTCACTGATAATGAATGCAGATTTTGTGCATCTCGTCAGTGAACAATGACCCTGTGTAGTAAATGCTGCTCAATGTGAAATCACACACCTGATGATTACAGAAACCACTTTACTGACTAAATATATCCCTAAATACATCAAACAACAAAACACCTCAATCACTTCATTAGGGTGGGGCTAAGGTAAGACGGACTTGTCAATCAACTATTGTGGGAGGAGCCTGTGCAGAACTTTTGCATCCAGTGACCCCTTAAAATTTTTCGAACATGTTATTTAGATAACTTGAAAAAGTGCACAAGTCATTTAAAAACATGTTTTCAGCTTGAAAGTCATTGTGTATTTTGTTGTGGAAACCAGCGGCCAGGATATTCTTCTGACTGCAGGCTGGATTTTTCAGTGGTTTGGAGAAAACATAACCAGCACATCTTTGTTCCTGAGGTTGGCATTAAGACGCCACAGATGGCAGAGATCAGTGGACCTCCTCTGATGAACACAGCCTTATCAGATAGAGTCAACGGACCGCCGTCAGGAGATGAAGAGATTACCAATAAGTCCATCTAACGCTATTCATCTCCACCAGCAGATCCACAGCTACAACCGCTGCCTCTGAAGATCAACAAATCAACAAACCAACGGCTGAAATCAGAAACAAACACATTCCACAATATAATGTTTAATGTTCTGAATAAAATGGCCCTATTCAAACATAATGAGGTGCAATTCTTTATATTACATTTGAAAAAAAAAAGGAAAACAAATGAATGCAACATTGGTGAAAAGTGTTTGCCTCCGGAACAAATCATTACAATGATGAGCTTTATTTTAACAGAATTGGTGCTCGATTTTCCACAGCATTTGTTACCATAGGAAACAACCCACGGCCTGGCCTCTGATGTGGAAGTGCCTCCAAAATGGCCTTTTTATCTGCAGTTATTATCCTCATATGTCACTGTCATAGAAACAACACAGCGCAGTGACAGAAAGGGCATGCGGCGTATCAGAATATTGTTTAGAGCACCGATTATCACCTGCAATGTGCTTTCCAATTGTGTGGAAGGGAAGACGTCTCTAGAGACTGGCCTGATCTCAACACGCTTACAGTTCAGAGCCAATATTCAGCTTTCAAGCAAGAAACTCGGGTCTAAGATTATCATAACTCATTCCGGTTCGCATTAAACCAAGCTGCATCCCATTCTAAAAATAACCACAAATACTGTAAACCGGGTCCTTTCCCTTCAAGAATAATAACAACATAATTGTACAAAAAGCTTAATGACAAAATGTTAGAGAAACCACGTTCTGACTAATTTAGAAATTGCTAGCAAAAAAAAGAAAATTAACAGGAAATGATTTTTTTTTTGCAAAACATACTAGAATACTACATTTTGATTTCATTTTTGTATCTATTTAATTATAAAAAAAAAAATGTTAAATAGAAAAATAATAGTGATGATAGAGTAGAAATAATGATGCTGAAAATTCAGCTTTAAATCACAGAAATATATTATATTTTACAATATATTCAAATAGAAAACACTTTTTCTAAATTTTAAATTGCAATAATATATTGCATTATATATATATATATATATATATATTCTATCAAATAAATGCAGCCTTGGTGAGATTTTGTTTATTCCAAAAAAATGCTCAACCAAAATGTATGAATGTCAGTTCATAAAACATATAGATTTTAAACAGTAAATACCTACAGTATTGTTTACCCACAGTTTAATTTGTGACACTCACATAAATAACGATAAACCCTAGACCTAGAAAAAGCTGTACTTTGTCCTAGATGCCACACTGGATATGGATCAGCGGTCTTCACTTGTGTGTTACGATGAAGTTCAAAAGATCATAGGGTGTCCCATTTATCATGTTATAATAGAGCCACACAACATCCCCTTTTTACCAAAGCAAACATCACAGTGAACCACTACACAAGAGTCTATGTTGTGATGCCTCCTGTAGTGTCCGCCATGCTGAGACCACCAGCCATGTGTTGCAAGATCTGTTTATCAGTTAATAAAACAAAACAACAAGCATCCACACTGAGAACGGTCAGTCAGTAAAAATGCTCACTGTGGAGTTTTGTTGGTTTAAGACAATGAACACGAGCCAGCAAAACAAACACAAAAATCTTCAGGAGCTTTAAAGAACTGGACGTTCAGTCCAACCTCAACCATAAAGTCATCACCATTTGTGCTGTTAAATGGGTTCTGTTTTGTGTTTCTATTAAAAGAACAAATATTAGCCAATTAACATGAGTACAAAGCAGGACTGAAGAGCCACGTTAAAAAAAAAAAGCTCATGGTGAAGCGGGGGATATTCTGCCTGCAGTAATATGACTCCTGAGACTATAGCAGTCATAAAAGATAATGGTATGACTGTAACAGCAGCGCAAACTAAATAAAACTAATTAGGATATTAGAACATGTTAAAGTGAATCTGGATTGAAAAACACATTTAAAGGGAATGATTGCTGATACGGCTGTTAAAGATTTCAGTAAGATATATATGTTATGCTCACCAAAGCTGCATTTATTTAATATAGTAAAAAAAAAGAATATTGTGAATTATGACAATTTAAAATGTTATTTTAAAATGTTATTTATTCCTGATACCCTATTAGTTCTTAGTGTCACATGTTTCTTCAGAAATCATATTTATTTAAAATATTTATAATTTATTTTGTGACAATATAAGTATTTAAGTATTATAAGAAAACTAGCCTGAAAAATAAGAAAAAATAAAACTTCTGATTTTAACCTTAATAACAACAACAAGAAAAACAACATTAGAATGATTTCTGAAGGATTTTATTTCCGTTTTGCAACCAGCAGAATTGGCAAATGCAATTATTATCAGTCGACTAAAAATATTTTTGAAGCAAACCCATTCACTGAATTGAACTGTAAACCACAACATCAGTCAAGTCACCAGCACTGCCACTCGGACAGTAAATGGCCCGAGTATTAGCCTCTATCTTCCTCTGAACTGCGGTCAATTGAATCCAGCCCGCGGCCTTGTGGGACTCCAGACGTGTTGATGATATCTGACTTCCTGAGTGATGGCGCTTGTGCCGTGACATGCTTCACCTAAAGGCCCCGCCACACGGGACACGGCTCTATAAAAGCCATTTTAGGAAACATTAGCACTCGATTGTGGGTAACTAGCAAATCAATTATCCCCTGGCCTCCAAAACCAGCCGGGACATCTGCTCACTTTCATCTGTTTGGAAGGTCAAGACCGGACAGGCCCGAAAGACTGACCATATGGATGACAGCACTGGAAATGAGAGATGCATTCATATTAAAATGTTTGTACTAGTTTAGAACGATAAGCAGGCAATACTTTATGTTTTGGGTAATTACTACATTAATAAAACATAAAATCTGTCATTTTAAACAGGGTGGTTTCTGGGCCCCCTAAACATCATATTGAAGCATCATATGGTTATGCAAAAAAATTAAATAAATAAAGACCCTGCAATTAAACAGCTAAAAATATGAACATGTTTCTTATGCTCCTAAATCAGTAATGTTATGAAATTTAAAATAAATGTTTTCTATTTGAATATATTGTGAAAAGTCATTTCTTCCTATGATCAAAGCTGAATTTTCAGCTTAATAATTACTACAGCCTTCAGGGTCACATGATCCTTCTGAAATTATTCTAATATACTGATGTGGCATTTAAGATGCAGTTTTAATTATTTTCAACGTTGATTAAGGTTTTTTTGTAGAAATGTAATGCATTTTCAGTATTCTCTGCACAACAGAATGTTGCAATGAACAGCATTTATTTGAAATAGAGTTACAACAACTCTTTTAAATGATGTTGTTAACTCAAAATCAAACAATAATATCAAATCTAAAATCTTGATTTTGTTTGAGAATGCTGAACAATAGGGTAAAATAAACTGTACTTGTAGACCTTAAAATTGGCAAATGGAGAACTGGCCCTAAAATCAGCTTCTTCTGGATGTGATGGCCAAAGGTGCTTCATTTTGCAGATGGCTCATCTGAGCATTTTGGCAGGTTGAGAACAAGGCAATGATCTAAATCCAACAAAGAAAATAAATAAATACAACTCAATCGAAGCTGGACAACAAAATAAAGTTGGGTTACACTTAATTTTAAGGTGACCTAATTAGGTACTTTTAGTAGTAGCCATTGTACTTACATGAAATAAAATGTACTTTTTATGTAACTAAGTTACGTCTGTAAGTACGCAGATGTAACAGGCAGCTGCTGTTACACAGCTACTTATACTTACGTACAAATACACTTTATTTTTAAGCAGCTTATGCCTGATTTTAACGCAAATCATGAAGTACAATCTTGATACACTTTATTTTAAGTAGCTTATGTCTGTGTACTTTATAATTCCGCTGTTTAAAGTCTGCAACACGTGTGACAATCTTCTGGTTACATAAGTAGCTGTGTAACAGACTCGGGTCTGTTACAAATGTGTAACAGTAGTAGCCTATTACATCTACATAATTATAAACTTGAAGTACAAACTGTTCCACAACTTAAGTACAATGGCTACTACCAAGTACTCATCAGGTAATTACTGGACCTTAATATAAAGTGTTGAAATTGAACCGGTTTCAGTGTTGAGCAATCAGACCCAAATTCCGCAAGCTAAAACACGTGTCACTCATATTGTACTAAACAACTAGTTTACATCTGATGCAAAGCAGCAACATTGAAATGAATATAGCTGGGCTAACTATGAGGTGAAGAGAAAGTTCTCACTGCTGGCCGCTTTTATGACACCTCTATATTCAGTTCTCTCTCCAGCATTTACCCCATAGCCGTCCTTACCGTGTCTTCAGAGAGCAGAGAATCTCGCCATTAATAATTCATTGTTTTCAGTGGACAGAGTGAATACCAATTCCTTCATATTGCAGGGCACCATCATCAAGGCTGATTGCGGCACCTAAGGTCATTAACTTCATCCCAGGTGACGTGCCTACGAATGTAAATGACGGACGAAGGCTGCTGACACCGAGGCTGTGCTTCAACCTGTTAGCCGGTCCGTCTCAACCTCTGCCGTCCAGATGAGGGGCAGAGGGAAATTACCTTCTGTTTATTATTCGCTTGTGAATCGCCCTGTGAAAAACATGAATTATGGCTTTCGCCCCGGTAAAAAGGAAACATTCACGATGGCCCTGTTCCCCCGCAAGGTGCCATGGCAACAGCGAATACTGAAATTATTACCTGAAATAGCAGTGCAATAAATGAAATCAAATATTCCCCGATGGCCCGTACGTCTAGGGCATAACAATAACGCTGCTAAAAGAAGTAAGTTGCCTGAAATCCCAAGCTTTTTGCAGGTTAAATACCGCTAGAACAATAACCTCTGTGGCAATTTATATATCTCCAGCTGTGCGGATGTTCCCGGAGGAATCAAGCCAGACAGCAGGTGCTCCGAGCTGCCTAACTTTAGGAAGGTCAAAGTAACAGCTTGGCCATGCTTTTGAAAATACGTTCACAGAGTGAACTTTAAACATGATGCATTTGCTGTCCGCTGGTAAAATGGCCCTTTAAAAGAAATAGCTCACCCCAAAAAAAGAAAAAGAAAAATGACTCTCTTCCAGGCCATCCAAGATGTACATGAGCAGATCTGAAGGAATGCAGCTTTCCATTACTTGCTCAAAAATGGATACTCTGCAGTGAATGGGTGCCATTCAGCTCATAAAAACATCCCAATAATCCACACTTCTTCAGTCCATCAGTTTTCACCTTGAGAAGAGATAAGCTGCATGATGCAACAAATCCATCATTAATACATTTTAACTTTAAAATGTTGTTACCAGCTAAAATATAGTCCATGATCCATAATAAAATCTTTTGGCTTGTAACCCAGTGCTTCATCTGGGCAGATTTCTCTCCTGATTCAGACAAAGCAATTTCCTGAGCCAGAGATGGCACTATTATGAATTATGGCTATGCATTTAGCTGGAAACAACGGTGGCAGAGAGAGCTCAATGCACAGCAAACACAGAAAATAAATGCAAACAGAAGAAAACACATGCACACTGCAAATTCTCTCAACGCAACCAAACACAGAAAGGCACAAAAACATGCTGCAAACAGCTTGGACCACAACAGAAATGTTTCAGGGGGACTTTAAAAAGTGACGAACTCACCTTGGACCTGATTATTTGTTCCGTGGCTTTTGGTCAGAGCAGAGATGTTATTTTAACAATCCGATCATACGGTCTTCTGGATATTATTAGACTAATCTGATGAATTACACACTTAACTGTGAAACACTATTTTAATGCTATGTTAGCTAGAGTTACTCTCAGATAGGTTCGTCACTTTTTGAGGTCCCCCTGAAACATTTCTGTTGTGATCCGTGCTATTTGCAGCGTATCTGTGTTTGCAGCGCCTCTCTGTGTTTGGTTGCGTTGTGAGAATTTGCAGTTTGCATGTGTTGTTTTCTGTTTGCATGTGTTTTCTTAAGTTTGCAGCGCATTGAGCTCTCTCAGCCACCGTAGTAAACAACTGTTTGAAACACAAAGTGGCGTAATGATGGATGCGTTTTTCTACATACAAGCAGCTTTTCACTTCTCAAGACACTAACTGACAGACTCAATTGGTGTGGATTATTGTGATGTCTTTATCAGTTATTTGGACTCATTCTGACGGCACCCATTCACTGCAGAGCATCAATTGCTGAGCATTTCTCCAAAACTGATGAAGAACTCATCTATATTTTGCATATCTGAGGATAAGGAAATTTGAGCAATTTTTTGAGTGAAATTGCTTTAATATTGAATATAGATCATGCTGCCTAGGACAATCCAGGCTGGTCTGGAACAATAGAATAATTTTTTTTTGTGCACACTGGATGATCCTAGTATGGGACGCTGGGTCATGTGACAAAACAAAGAGCCCTTCATTTTGCTGAGACGACCCCTAACACATTGGACATGGCACTGAGCACACCGCTGATCTCTGTCTGATCCAATTGACTGTTGGATTTCGACCCCCTGCATCACCAAAGGCCATTAAGTGGCCTGCAGAAGAAAAATGTCTCTGCTGGTCCCAGGGTAGCACAATTGGATCAGCAATTTCTGCCCACTATTGTCCCATAACACTGAGACTAAGATAATTTCCTGTGGGAAAAAACACTCAAGTGAAAAATAAGCAATAAATAAAAAACAAAAATGAAAGCAGCCCCACTGGATGCACAAGTCAGCGCTGTTGGCTTCTGTCGGGCCTTATCTGTATTAAAAAATAAAAAAACAAACCTCAGCAGGGAAGGACAACAAATGCCTCAGATTAGCTGTTGCAGTCGTTTAATTTACAGCGGATACATTTGCACCATCAATGTTCGTTCTAAACACAGGACTGAAGATTTTTGTCAGAGACCTCTTTTCTAAAATATAGAAGCAATTATCATTTTTATATACTGTGTAAAGATCCATTTTACTGTGTAAACAATTACAAATATTAGCAAAATATTTGCTTGATAAATTTAATTTTATACAAAATTTTTACATTTTATTATTTACTTTTTTTAAAAAATGTATTATTTTTTTTTATATTATATAATTTTTTTATATAATATTTTTAAATTAATTTATTAGAAGAACAGAGCAGAACAGAACAGAATACTGTGATTCATTTTCAATTCTAGTCATACCCGTCACATCATTACATGTCAGATTTGCCAAAAAGCCACATATTAACTAGTTTTAATCATTAATAATACCAAAAATACTACTGACGATAACTGCAACTGCATTATTATTATTAACAACAGCAATAATTGTTAATAATAGGAATTAATTCATTCTATCAATCATTCAATAATAGCACCCACTGTAATTACTACTACTACTACTACTACTATTATTATTATTATTATTATTATTATTTCAATTACTTTCCTCATACCAAAAAAGAATTCTGCATTCTTTCACAGATTTCAGTTCTTCTCTGGTGTCGACCGTATGCAGTATCAGAAAGAAAGTGGCCACTTCATCTTTAGTATCATAATATTTGGATCTTCTACTGCTTAAAAGCCAAGACAACAGATGAGCACAAGATTAACAGACAAAGACACCAAATCTGCCTACTGTGCTCTGGAGAACTCTTAAGCAAGGACTCATCTCCTGATGGACAAAATTGCCTAATATCCAGTAAAGAAAAAATCCCCAACCCCCCCGCAGACCAAAAGCGGAGACTGATAACGAGATCTGAAAAGCAAGGAGAAAAAAAAAACTGATTGGGAACTGAAGAAATCCCCTGTCTTTTCAAGGATCTGTACATTATTCACGCTCACACCTCGGTATAATAAAATAATACCTCTCTTTTTATTCATGAAGACAGTCTGGCTGACCCAGATATTTTCCGGATGTCTGTGCCTTAAGGGGACTGTCATGGTTGGGCTAACACAGAGCCAAATCACTGTCCAAGAGGCAAAAAGCACAACCGTTCCAAAAAATCGCTGTCAAGAAACATAACAAAACAGTCAAATTTAGCAAGACTAGACCCGCAGAGACAGACTTAGGGGACTGAAATAAAGTGTCCAATCAAATTACCAATACAGTGAGTAATAAAATGCGTTTTCGCTAGATGATGTCTGTGTACAAAGCTTAGATTAGTTACTGACTACAGGTTACATAATGGAAAGTGCAGTTACAGTAGTAGGCCTGGAGTGATGCATGTATTCGTATGGAACCGTCACAGACATCTCGGTTCGGCATGCAGCCTTACGACGAATACAGGCAATTTTCCCCAATCCATCTTGCAGCAATGCAACGGTGTTTGATAAACGGCAACAGATAAACAGTGAATGCACACTTAAAAAAACAAAGCACCCTAGACAATGACCATGCGCTGATACTAAACGTGTTTCTTACCGACTGACAAGGAGTATACTTTAAAGTTTTTTCTCGTTGTTTATCTGTTAACTAAATCAAATATATTCAAAGAATGTATCCCTTCTTATGTACATGTACTACGGTTTATTTATATATAACATTATAATGTAATATAATATTTTGTATTTTCACATCTAGATGTCTTTTTTCCTCTGTTGTACTAAAATCGTATTGAACCGTGTACCAACCGTGACCCATGTACCAAGTTACGCACCGAACCATGACATCTGTGTATCATGCCACCCCTAGTAGATAGTAATGTAATCTAGTTTACTCATTTTATGTAATGCATAAAAAAAAATTATACAAAAATTACTAAGAGCTGGGGAAATAAATTGCTGCCGTTGTGTGAATAATACGGAATTATGTAATTTATAAAAAGTACCTGTTATTTGATTACGCACAGTTTACAGTGTTGGGAGTAACGGAATAATGTTATTTCATTTCAAAATAATTGTAATTTGAAACTGTTACAGTTAGTGAGAAAATGGGGTCAATTCAATTACAACTATTTGTGAAATTGTTAACAATAGCAAAGGTCACACATGAATATTTTCACACACATAAAGAAACAATGGATTTTTTACCCAAACTGCTGTGACTGCTCTTAAAAATGAGACACCAAAGCTTTAGGAGTTTAGGACACAGAATAGGACATGTGCTTATCCAATTTTTCAATCCAGATCACATGTAAGCAGTTACTGTGTGCAATCATCAGCACAGGTGGAGAACTGCAGCAGGCCCCTCAGCTTCCTCCTGCTGTAGCTGTCAGGGCCGGCAGGGGCTGAGGAACGTGCTCGACTGTACTGTCTTTATTGGCAGGATGATGGAGAGAGGGCCTGCCTCCCAAGATAAACAACTCTTCTGTAGTCTGTGATGCTCTCCTGGCCCTCGCGCAGGCAGCTTCCAGCGTGATGAGCAGCCAGAGCTCTGCTGGCCACCCTCATTCACTTGAGCGGGTGGAGGCTCGGGCACACGTAAACAGGCTTGATTTATGCTCTCTGTGAAAATCTTTGTTGCTGTGAATAGCGTTTACGAGGCTTGAGGTTGCCTTTGGTTTTCACAATCTAACCAATTATTGATGGATAAAATCTAGACAAGCACAATATATTGGTTACTTGCCTTTGTTTCATTTGCTCATTGCTATCGGCCAATACTGCACACGTACTTATGCTCATTTTCTTTTTATACACAGATGAACTATTATGTAACACTGACCTAATGGTAATATTTTTAAACATTATTTTAGAACAATATTTTAAAATGTAATCTTCAGATTGAACATGAATATAATTTTTTTTCTTTCTTTCTTAAGATGAATACTTATATTCTGCAAATATCTTGATCATAGGATTGGTCAAAACAACAGTAAAATAATCTATAAACAATACATTTAAATTTAAAATGCATTTAAAAATGCAGCTTTTGAACCTTCTGCATTATTATTTTCAATCATATATAATTATGGGTTAAAATTAGTTAAATTAAAACATAAAATAGTAATACTACACATCTAAAGTTGTGATGTCTAAATACACTTGTAGCATTTAAAATGACTATTTTTAATTGTGCTGTTTTATTGTTAGTTATTTAAATGTAATAACAACATAATTTTTTTCATTTTTCACATACAGTATATATTTTTAAATTATTTACATGTAAATACATTTATATATTGATTTTCTAATTTCCAATTATATATATATATATATATATATACACACAATTTTTTTTAAACATATACATGCATGTGTTTGTATTATAAACAGAGACAGTATACACAAATACATTATATTACTTTTATTTTGGATGTGATTAATCGCAATTAATCATTCGAAAATGTTCTCCAATTTTGTCATTCACACATCTGTCAATAGTAGCAACTTCAAAGTGAGACTCAGGTATACAACAGGTGCAGCCATTAATTAATGGTAACTGAGTTTAGTGCAGACAAACTGACAACTCATCAGTAACCACTAAACTGTGTCATCCAATGGCGTCAAGCAATTATCACATTCGGGTGCTGAAGCCTTATGAAGAAAGCCTGCAGTATTCTTAGACTGGTTCTGTACAGATGAATGGGTATGGACCAGTCAGAATCAGCTGAATAATTCAGCGAGAACCTCGGATATGGTGATGCATAGTCACGGCCTAATGTATGTCGGAACAAAAAAAGATTTGGCGCTCTAAAACGTGGGAATAGCGAGACATTTCTCGCGACTGAATAATGGCATGCAAACTAACTCAGGAGCGCTCATGACATGCTCAGCCCCCTTCCTGTGCACTACTTTCCCACAAGTCACCGAGACTCCCAGCAACCTCTGCAGCGCGGCGGGATCAGCAAGCTGAGTTTGCAGATTAGACCACCTGCCTCAACAATCCTGCCATCCTATTTATACCCCTGACAATAAATTACCACTGGTGAGCTGGAGCCGGGCTCCAAAAGAGGTCGGCGCTATGTACTGTATGAGATGTAAGAAAAAGACAAGCACTAATGGACGCAGCGGTGACCTTATTCTTTATTTCACTTTAAATGAGCAATAGCGTTTTCATACACCGCTTATACGTGCCAGGCACCTTTACATAAAAGTGCAGCTTGACTAAGACGCTTAGAAGGAGATCTGCTGTCGGCTGTAAACAAACAAGAAACGCATTCTGCCGGGGTGACATCTTTTTTATGAGCTTTGTGCACACAAATGAAATCTTCCCTAGCGTTCTGTTGTTGGAACAGCTAAAAGTCTGACGAAAAGACAGCAGTGACAGGCAGCTCTGTTGGTATAAAGCCTCTGAAACCAGATTTTAAAATGGATATTAAAAACCAACCCAACACAAAACAGATTTCTTAAAGGAGTCATGCAAAGCCAATTTTCCACAAGCTAATATGATTCTTTAACGGTCTCAATGGAAAGTTTGTAATAGAGTTTGTTTTCAAATTTCTCAAAGATTGACGCAAATTTTATCCTGACAAAAACAGCTCTTTAGAAATCACTGTTTGAGTACTTCCCCTTTAAATCTCTACGAGCACAGCTGATCCCCCCCTCTTTTCTGAGGCACTCTTGGAGGATCTTTTTTAGCTCTATTCATAGTGAAACTTGCTATTTAGCACATTATTAGGAAAGGCGATTTGCAAAGAATCATGAAAAGACATTATACTCACTGCTTCTGTAGGTGAGGCTGGATCATGAACGACTCTCGTGAACATAAACGCATTCCGGTTGGTCAAGGCCGCGTTTCCCTTCAAAACCAAACGTAACGTTAATCTTCTGTCTTCAGTCACTCAGATGTCGAGGGTAAATGACTACTGCTATGTTCATTAATACATTCAATAACAAAACACCTCAATCTCTTAGGAGTCTTGCTTGTCTCTGCGTCTCTGTCTGATGACGGCTCACTCAGGGCGAGTCTGAGGTAAGACCCCAGTTCAGTCTGTGTGACACGCTGCTGTCAATCAACTATTGTGGGTGTGGCCTCTGTCTGCGTGACGCCACAACGAACTACATAACAGTGAGTAAACAATTTTCATTTTTTGGTGAACTACAACATGTTCCTGTTTTTTCCCAGAAGTTAAGCGGTTTGTTCCGTTTGTTTCTCTCCCTAGACGGATGTATAATTTGCATGTACAATTCAAAACAGCCTATTTTTGTGTTTACATTGACTTTATTTAATTATTTTAACTATGCAGAAGCTACATTGTATGATATGGTGTGTTGACCTTCATTTTTCGTAAATACTGTTACTATTTAAAATACTATTTCTTTCCATTCTTCTAAAATAGATATGCTCTCTTGGCCAAATGAGTGAGCATGCTGTGGAAGCCCACATCAGTTGTTGTCTTGTCAAACACTGCACGTCAACGAGTCATAAGAACAGCTGTTTGAAGCATGCGAGTCGTCTGCTTGTGTGAAAGAGAGAACTATTCAGAACATGTTACTAATACCTTACACTTGGGCACTTGTCAGGTTGGTTTCTCTCTCTAGCTTTTGACCCGATACCCTGCTTAATGCCTTTTAAGCCTGTGACACCCGCAAGCACAGAGTTTGAGAATGGCTGGTCTAACATGGGCTCAGACAGGGGCCTAATGTTAATCTCAGTAAACAAAGCTGTTTGGCTCCTGACTGACAACTTTAATTGTAATACTCTTGGACGCCGACTGATATGAAAAGCCCATCAAACACTGTCTAATTAAAATGAGCCATGCATCTGGGGCTGATACAGCCCGTCGATTATTGATTAAAGCAGAGTGGCCAGAGCTGGGTAGATTATTTACCAATTATTGGTTCCAAATTACATCACAAAAACTGGATTTAGTAACAAAATCAGGTAATGTGCTCAGGCTAATTTTGAACTAACTTGTTTATCACACTGATTTAAAAAGGATAATATTGTACCATATAGACATAAAAATACAGAGAAAGAAAACATGTCATTCAATAAGTAAAACATGGTTAAATAAGCCATTTTGGTTTACCAACATGGTTGATAATTTAAACAACTATGAATGCGTTCATCAGCTGCTGAAATGTTGAGAAAAAAGCTTCTGAAAATCAAATGATGTCTGTAAATCTGTGGCATATCGATTTTCTGTGCAATATAGCTTATAGCTTCATCAACGTGCAACGTTGAAATATTGAGAAAACACAAAACATTTGTAATAATTGAAATGAATAAATACTCTATTTAGAATAGTAATAATTTGTACATGTGTGAATAATATTTAATGAATAAAAAGTCACTGTACTCTGATTACAAGCCTTGTGCGTTATAATATAATCTTATTACAAACACTCGTAATACATATAATCCAGATATCAGACAAAAATCAGTTACTACCAGCACTGAGAGCTGCACAAAGACATCATCAAGACATCTCGGGCAACCTTCTTAGGTGTGCTAAATATAAAACCAGAAACTTGCAAATGTGGGAAAAACACAGTGCTTGCCAGTGATGTTATTTGGTTGGTTGCCAGGTTTTTGCTCTGCAGTTTAAAGCATTGCTATGCAAATCTCTCTGATATTCTGAACTGTAAATATTCCCAGGGACAGTTTTTTCCCATGCATTTCATCGTCCACTAGGGGAAAGGCTTCTAAAGAAATGCCAGCATGCTCTCCTGTAGTGCTCCAGGTAATAAGACTTGAGGTTATTCAACAACCGACTTTCTTGAATAATTCTTAGAACAATTTATTTTTAGCCGGAGAGGAAACTGGAGGCTGGTAAACACTGACAGCATGCAATTAAACTGCTTGTTCTGTTCGGCAGAAACATTTTTTGTGTTAATAAAAAAAAAGGTAGCATTACTTGTCATTGACAACTTTTATATAAATGACCTGCCAGAAAGCGTGACACACACGGCAATGAAATGTGGTCAGAATGAGGGATTGCATGACACAGTGCATTGATTATCAACAGATGAGTGATGCATTTATTTGGATCGTAAGACTGCTCCTTTAATATGCTTCTAATTTACGACATAACGCAAATGAGCAATACCTCCAAACTTTAATAGACATTAGGGCTAATTTGTGCAGCATCTGTGACCCTATCTGAGAAACGTTAGTAATGGCTATATTTAATACAGCAGATAATTGATGACGCTGTGCATTTCCTTATAATGGTTTTAATCAGCGATTTGCACGACTGACACTGGATTTTATTCTTTATCTCCAATTGGTTACAACACAATACAGAGGTAAAAGTAGAGCATAATTAACTGGCTTCATTATAACGCAAACCTACAACGCTGGCCTACATAACCACAAAACAGCTTCTTTATAAGCAGAGCAAAGTAAAAAAAAAAAAAAAAAAAAAAAAAAAAAGTTGTTTTCACAGCTTCGCACCATCCCAATGAGCATTAAATATAGTGGGCTAATCTGCGTGTGTGTGTGTGTTGATGGTATATCTGTTGGCAGCAGGAATAATTATTCTGCGTATTGTAATACTCTGCATAAGTGAACTGGAGGACAGGGGCTTCCTGAAAAGCCCACACACTACTCAGAACTACGAAAGACTTATGCAGCAAGAAACAATTTAACTCTTAGGATGCTTTAGAACACCATATAGCAAAGATATGACGAATTCTAATATAAAGGACAACCAGACCAAAGGTCATATTATTGAGTAAGGCCATTTCTGCCAATGAATTAAAAGAAAAAAGGTAATTGTAATGTCTCAATCTCACAATTCCCCCTTTTATTTCTTAAAACTGCAAGACATCAACATTAAATAACATTAGTTAGCAATTTGAACCGTAGGACTGTCCAAGTAGGAGAATTGTAGATATTGAAGCATCTACAATTAAATTAAAACAATGTTACCCTCAATATTTATAATAAGCAGCACAAACATTTTAACCATTCCACTAGATATAGACTCTTTTAAATTATAGATAGTTGTAATTTTTTTTATCTCATGTTCAATCAATAAAAATAAGATATTAATGCCATTTCAAGCTGATAGCAAGGTTAAGGCCTCCTGTCATTAAGGGGTTTAAACTCACAGACACATTAATTATTCTGTTTTGATTAAAACCAATGTTTTATTTAAGTGAGAACAGGGAAATCCTATAAGCACTGCAATTTTGGTGTTAACGCATGATTAAAGAAATATTTCATATATAAACACACCATCAACACAAAGTTCTTAATAAAATGCATTAATTATGTGTTCAGAATATTTTTAAGCTTGCACAATGGCAGACTTCTGTGTTAAGTGCACTTAATTAAATGCTACTGACACAAATGATACTTCAATAAATGTCCCACATTAGCATTTGACACACGCCGTCAGTCAGTCTGATGACGCGTTTATTTCCCAGTCGGTCAAAATTGATGATTGAAAATACATCAGTTAAAGTACAGTAAAGATTTCAGTAAGTAAAGAATTTAAGTTCTGAATACTACACAGCAAAAACATCAGTTATTAGATCAAACAAATTGGATAGGACAGCTTCTCGCGGAGCGTGTGAATGCAAAGACACGTCACATATACAAGCCTCAGACAGCCCGATCACTTGAACTGCGATGGCGGAAATGCAATTTCATAAAGGAAACTCGTGAAATTTGTGAGCTAGGCACCTATAAACAAAGATTTGAAATGAGTTTTAGGCCGCTTGCTGAACAAGCTCGGATTCAGGAAAAATTATTCACCATTTATTAGTGTGAAGCAGGGAACTCGGGGCTCAGAGTCTGCTGGGATATTACACTCGTCTTTCATGAGCTTCCCTCATGTTTCTCTGCGACGAACTTCCTGGAGCTTCAGCGATGGTGCGCTTTATATGGATACTTAGAATCAGCCAGAGGCGAAAAAGACACTGCTCTTTGAAAATAAGCACCAGAGCAAATGAATCCCAAAGTTATGCATGTGTGACCCAGGAGCGAATAAAAAAGCACACCCGTTGTGCCTTGACAAACAAATTCTCCCACGAACACGCTAATTAATTACCACCGAGGGCTGTAAAGTAATGGGGTCCTATTGCCTGCTAACACATATGCATTTGTGTATTGCAGCCAAAATAATGAGAAAGGCAATAATCGCCATGCTTACGCTTTCTGAGAGTGTTTTAAAAGGGGCTCTAGGATCTTCATTTTTATGCAAGGCTGTTAATCAAAACTGATTGGGCCTGAAGAGTTTGTGACAGAAAATCCAGTAACTATGCACATTCTGGCGTTGATCGGTTTCAACAAGTGCATCTAGCAGCGCTCCTAATTACACTCGCATTAATATCAGGTTGACACTAGTGTAATGAAACAATGCTAAGGTAGGATCTTAGTGGAGCAGCTAATCTAATCCGCACACACGCCTGTCAAGCTACTATGTAATCATTGTTAATTTATGTCACGGATCAAACCTAAAGGTTAAACATTGATTACTGTGTGTTGATTTACAAGGAATAGCTTCAGCCCTTCAATTTACCTTTAGTGTGCCCGCCAGCCTGATTAATAGCAGGTTAAATGGGTTACTACAGCCACTGGAGTTAACCACTAGCATACTGTAACAAATATAAACTACACATTTAATGTGGAGAGTCAACAGAATATTTAGTGGAATGCTGATGGAATAGAATCTGTGTGGGTTGAACGTGCAAGTTTAATATGCCATAGAGGGTTATAAAATCTGCATGTTTTCCAGAGACATCGAAGTACACAACAGTATAATGATTATTATGACTGAGGTCTATTCTACTGTATAATAACTGATGAAAAGATCTATATCTGTATATGTGCATGCATATAAGGTGGGATATATTAGGCAGCAAGTAAACAGCCAGTTCTTGTTAATGTGTTGGAAGCAGGAAAAATGGGCAAGCGAAAAGATCCGAGTCTAATATCAGTGGCTAGATAACTAGATCAAAGCATCTCCAAAATGGCAGGTTGTGGGGTGTTTTTTTAAAATGCAGTGGTTACCTAAAAAAGTAATGCAGGAAGGACACTGGTGGACCGCTATCAGGTTCATGGAAGGCCCAAGGCTCACTGATGCACGTGGGGAGTACAGATGAGCTACTTTATCTCAAAAAAAAAAATACTGTATCTCTGAAAAACTTAATGCTGTGTCAAAACATATCAGAGTTTGCTGTATATGAAGTAGTGATCAGAATCGGGGCCATCTCCTTAAGAAATAGCCAAATAGGCACACATAATCAAAACCAATCATTGTTCACATTATCAGTATTTAATGTCACTTCAGAAAACACAGTCCTACCATGTATGTGTGTAGCTAGTCCTATTTTGCAATATTTTGTTACAACAATTTATTTGAAATAACCTAACATATTTCATTAAATCAGTGTTTTGGGATTTAAGGGTGTACTCACACGCATGAACCGGGCCCAAGTACAATTGTCCTGGCCTGCACTAACATAGGGTTTCAGCATTCGTGCCAGAGCACACTTAGGTCATCATAGAACGACGGCATCAGGATAAACAGGAAGAGCAGAGTCCATCGCTCTGTCCGTTTACTTTGGGGATAGTAATTTTTAGTCGTTTGTTTGCGGGGGTCCACAGCCCTCTCACAGCCTATTGTTAAACAGGGGCCTGTACCATGATGGTGGCTAAACAAACTCAAGAGTTACAGGAGTAGTTTTGGGTTGACATATCCAAACCAATGCAATCAGGCATTATTGGTACCATGATG
>JAUMHI010000055.1:16352591-16388532 GCA_032359435.1 Enteromius unitaeniatus
TATCTGTTCTATATACACAGTGTGTCTATATATATATATATATATATATATATATATATATATCCAGTATATTTATAATATATATTACAGCTGTTAAACAATAAAACTGATTAATTTCATCCAAACTCAAAGTTTGTACCACCCTTGTGTCACGCCATCACAAAACCCTGAACACAGTTCAGTCACTACAAACTAGTGATGCGCTGGGTTGGGGCGGGTAAAGAAATTGTCACTTTATTTGCGGGGCGGGTCCATGTCCATGTATGTTGCGTGCAATTTCCTATAGCCTATATTAAATATTTGGGAATATATATTTTACCCAAATAGAGAAATACCCAACCCGTGCATCACTATTACAAACCACTCACCCGCACCAGATGCAGGATCAGCCACAGTCATGAGCTCCCAATTACCGGAATTCTAAACACCTGCAAACACTTCCCCATTCCCAAAAACGGTCGGTTCTGTCATTCACTCTTTGGCTGAGCTCAAGGTCGCTACGCTCACAAGCACCTTTTTTCACTGCTGTTATTGAGCCTGACACCTTATGTGTTGTGTCCCCATTGGTTCCTTGGTTTCATGTGTCATGTTCCAATTGGTTTCCTGGTTTCATGTCTCTTGTTCTCATTGTTTGTGAATAAAGTGTTTGTATTTGGATCCTCAGTCCCTTTGTCACAATAAGCCCTTGAGGCATAACTACAAAGAGTTATGTTTTAATTTCCCTTCCGATGATTTAAGCAGTTAGGCCATAACCTTATGTAATGAATAACTATGCTAAACATCTCTAACAGTGATAGTGATAGAGGAGTGGAAGCGAGAAGAGCCTTAAAACCCGATTGAGAATAGCTGCCGTTATGTGACAGCGTGTTACGCGAGACCTACATGCTTCCTATCAAGGCCAAAGATCGCAGCTATTTATACTCATGCTCATCGACATTTAATAAGCAGATGTTGTCCGTTTTTTAAGCTTTTATCAGAAACTAACCATGGTTATAGATTTGAGTGAACTGTCACACACAACCTTGAAACACAAAAGAGATTCTATGTTTGGCCCTCAAGCTGTTTTTAGGTCTGGCATTGATTTTCAAACATATTAGTTTATCTATGAAAACTACAAAGCATGAATGGCACAGGCAGTTCTGTTAGGGTAAAATAAATTGTGATTTATATGTATGTAAACAAATTGAAAGCCCACACTGGCCCGAGGAGCATCATGGTCAGTATTATCAGTTTTATGATTGCCGTCTCCTTAAGATAAAAGATGGATTATGAAAAGTCAATAATGCCTGTGCACCTGAAATAAACTAAATTGGCCAAGAGACCTTGAATTCCTTATCTGTAAAGGGAAAAAAAAGCTAAAGTTTGTCTAATTCGTGAAAAAAAATAGAAGCTGAACTGCGGAAGACCTCGACTTGGATTCTGCCTGAAGAGACAGATGATGTGAAAGGGTCGATCAATAAGTCCAGACAATAGAGCGTTCTGAGCTGGAAATTGAAAAGCAGGTCATTGTACACAGGAAACTATGGACTGCACCTTTAAAAAATGGGAACAGTTTAGAGGCAGGAAGAAAAAAATAATAGGAAGAAAACATTTATTGTGACAGATGCAATTTGAGCCCTATAAATATGAATAACATCATATAAATGCATCAGTATTGGGAGTATAAGGGGCTGTGTGCACTCAGAAAGGGAGCAAATGGCAAAAAACTAATTCAGATACATTTTACACAACATCTCAAAATTTAATGCAAAATATTGCACAGTGGAAAAAGAGATCTACATACAGCAGAAAACTACTCCAAACAGGCAGATATATTAGCCTATAGAGTGACAGTCGATGTAAATAGAGGAATTATGTGAAATACTGCGGGAGTCGGTTGGATCCATGTGCAATGTAGTTTAATCTCGTGGTCAAACAGGCAAAAGTCAATACACCGGCGAAACAGTACAATGAGGGTAATCCAAGAGCAGAGTAGATAAACAGGCAGAGGAATCAGGACAGGCGGCAAGAATCAGTAGTCAAGAAACAAGCAAAAATCAAACACGGGTAAACCTTCAGAAAACTTGGGAAAAACGCTCGGAATCAAGTGCTAGGCAACAAGATACTTCGCGTTTGACTAACGCTACAGTCTGTCCTTATATAGTGCCCGGAAAGGGGCGGAACGGCGCGAAAGTGCCGAGGTACGTGGGCGAATAGGGTCCGGGTGGAAACTAATATTCTGGGGATGGTTCCCGCTGCTGTCCTTCAGAGAGGGCCACAGAGGCGCGATCCGTGACAAATTAGGAGAAACAGATGAACGCAAATCAGCATTTTATTATGTTAAATCTGTGCATGAATGTTTTACACACCTCAGTTGACTTATATGTCAACTAATTAACAAATATCATTACACGTTTCAAAAGCAACTGAAATTACGACAAAATGGGGGTTATTCATATATTTATTGTTTGATTACAGTATTAATTTAGTATTTGATCAATATTAGTAGGGCTACCTGATCATATGTATGTGCATATACCCCAAATAAAAGCAAAAACTTAATAACTTAAACTTAAAAAATAATCGACTTTGGTGTGTTTATGCTATAAAGGATGGATGGGATTAGGGTTGTATGTAGCGTATTTTTTTCCACGTAGTGTCCCTAACATGCTCTTGACATAAGTTACAATTATGGTCCCTTGCGCTGATGCACCTTAAGGTTTTCTGAGTGTGAACTTGTGCATATTGCAAGTAGCTTCAAATGCTGATTATCATCATTCAGATGAACAAATAGTCCTGTCTTAAACTTGCCCCACTAGTTGAGCCAAAGTTGCATTGTTGGGATAATACAACTCTCAAACCATGGTCTAATATACTCATCTGTTAACATTCCCATTTGTCTCAAAGGCAGTTTCTTGGCTGGTGCATGCAGACCTGGAAATACGTGAGCAGCATTCTGCCATCTTTCTAATGGATCACTTTGTATTAGACCACTTCAGAGCAGACAAGGAAAAAAACATGTCTGTTTCATGCTGTTGAGCCCTCCTAAATATAATTTGTGTTTGGATGTAATTTTTTCCCATGTGTTGTTGTTGTTGGCTGAATAGAGGACAGAATATATCATCTCCACTCAGAGATGATCTGATATTGTCTAGTAATAAACACCCTACATCTAAGCTGCTTCACACTGTAGATTCCTCTGGTTCTCTGAGGTCTTGATGATTCAGTTTAACAAAATAATGCAGTTAGTGTTATGACGTGTGTCACCTGGGGCTTCACCCATCCAATCTGCACACATCTCTGAGATGAAGAACGGCTGACCCGATACAAGCCTGTGCATTATTTCTGGAGAGTGACAATCTCCCTTTAATTGAGCTCAAATCGAAGACAAACAGTCTAGGCACAAAAAAAGAGGCTGAGGAAATTACAGCAAACTATGCAGTTTCAGTCTAGATGATGAATCTGCCAAAGTCAGGCCTGAAAACAGAGAAAGCACAGCTGATTAATGTCTTCGATCTGATGTGAAATGCATTTAGTTCAGGTTTCAAAGCACTTTAAGATAAGTATTCCCCTTTCAAATTATGAAATTTCAATTTCATTTTATGTATGCTAAATTGGCCTTTAAACATATCACGCTCTGGGCCACTTAGAATTGTTGTGGGGGGTTTTCTGATTGAATAAAATGTACTTATATTTACATATAAAGTAATCTGCTTTTTACAGCCAAATTACCAAAAGGTAAAATATCATGAAAACTTTAAAATGGAAATAACTATATATTTTTTTTAAATAAAGAATTATAAATACTTTATTTATTTATTCTTTTTAAATGATTGAAATATAAAATGACCGCATGTTTAGGGATGAAGAAAGCTGAATGGAATATATATTTGTGTGCTCAAGGATATGTTGTTTATTTGCTATAGACTGCCTTGTATAAAACTCTTATTGAAAATATTTTAACAGGTTTAATGCAAAGAACCTTGAAAAACTATAAAGTAAATTGTCCATGCTCATATGAAGTGCTCTTTGTAGCAGCCAGAAGCACAAAACAAAATTAGCTTTTACCTGTCAATGATGCTACTTTAATGCCCAGAAACATGTGAGGTATTAAGAAAGTTATCTATTGCTGTTAACATTAGAAATTCATGTTTGATTCCTGACCTTGTGTCAAAACTACATTTCACTCACATTGGGCATTATATTGGACCTATATTAGACACTAGACAAACCAAAGAAATGTTGCTTATCTTACACACCACAATGGTATTTGTAACTCTATATTTATAACTTAAAGCTAAATTATTAAAATGAATGAATGTCAAAAGCACATCACTTAACACAGTCTCACTCCAAGTTGGGAGTATGCTTTCTGAATGAGACGTGAGCGTGTTAACTGAGCAGGATCATCTTTAGTGATTAAAACCTTGTGTTTTACTCTCTTCTTCACATAAAAACTTTGTATGGCTTCAGAAGACTTGGAATGTGACACGACTTGTTTTTAATGTATTTATACTGCTTGTTTATGATTAGTTTGTGCAATAAGTACCTGTGACTGCATTTGCATGTGTGTGTTTATATTGTTCAGGGGTGGGTAGGTTTAGGGTAGGGGTGGGTTTTGGTGCTCTAATAAAAGTAAAAAATAATATATGCATGCAAACCATTACATTAAGCCAAACAACTGAAAACAACAGAGGACCTTTCACGTCGAAAAGTGACTAAGTCTCAAAAAGTGACACAAAATGGTCTTGACCAAAATGTGACAACTTGGAGTGTTGCGTCACTACAACTAAACACAATAGGGAATATATATATATATATATATATATATACGTTCATTAAAATTATTAATAACGTAGAAGCTGAGAAGTGAGCATTCAAAGTCAGATGTTGACGTGTTTTTTTTTTTTCAGTTTTATTTGTTTATTTAAATGTGCAGCCATTAAAAGACATTTATTTATTTCTATTCTATTTATTTTACAATATTTGTATCATACTAATACAGTCTCAGAGAAAAATGTCTAGCACAAACAATTAATAAATAAATGGGGAGCAAAACTAAACAAGCTGCCTTTAATACATGCTTTCTTTTTCCCCTTTCTTTTTTTGTTAAGGCTTGCCTTGTTTACACTTTAAATGATTAATCTCTACAGCACTAATTCTTAATACTGCATAAGAACAAAAGGTTCTAAAATAGAATGTGCTTGAAAACAATGACTTATTCAGTCCATACATTTTAGAAAGCTCTCTCTATCCCAATTTATCAGCTGGCTTGGTGCAGATACAGCCACTGGAGATGGAAAACAGGACCAGTCTGATTGCTCTCACAGCCATTGTGGGTTTGCAAAATACATGCCATGGGAAGAATAGGTAGCGTGATAAGGAAATGAGCAATCCTTTCTTTTTTGTGTTGTTTTGTTGGCGTCAAAATGAACTGGGACTTGAAGCAAGTCTTAGCCCCCCAAACGATACAAAGCCCCTACAAAATGTGAGGTTTTCTCAAAGGGCAGTCCTGTGAAAGCACTTCAAACCATGATGCATAAAGGTCCGGGCGGAAAGCCAGAGTGTCTGTGTTTAACAGCCATAAGCATGTGTTTGCTTTGTGTCTATGGACATGCTGCAGGTCTGGAGAAATCATTCACAGCTGTCTCTAATGGCCCAGAAGAGGATTTTGGCAGGTTAAGAATCTGGCAGCATTGGTGGCTGACAAATATCACAACATGGAAAATAATGCAAGAAAACTCAATAAGAACACAACCAATGGCCTGTGTGAGAGAGAGAAATGGCTGAATGAAATCATTATCAAATCTTAATAAGGGTCAGAGAGATTACATGTTAATCACTGCATAATTGAGAGCATTGTGCTCATTAATCAGTTGAATGAAATGGAAATTTCTAATTATTGACAGAATAACAGCTGATTAAGTAAAGTCTTTGCTAATATTGCTCCACAGATCTATATTTCTGCCCTCCTACTCTCTTATGCTCTTTTAACGCCAGCAACAGAGCTATTGAAATCTGGTTTTCTCCAAATCTATTAGCAAAAACTGAGGTCATGATATTTGGACCAATAGCTCTTGTAAAAATAAGCCTGCTACAAGCATTGAAATTAATAATGTTGTTATCAGTGTTGATAGAGGTTTCATCAACTCTAACATCAAGCCCACATAATATCCCTTGTTAAAGTATGTTTATGCTCCACAAGCCCACTTTTGAGCCTGAAAGATAATGAAGCTCTGCATTCATAACCTTTCACCTCAGCTACTGCAGTTCTCTCTGGACTGGCCTGGCCTAATACCTGCTAAAATCACTGCAATGTGTTACAAATTCAGCATGGAGTGAAGAACAATCTGCCCACATCACCCTCATTCTCTTTAAATTAGCTGCCCGTGTACTTTTCCTAAGAAAAAAAAAATGATTCCAAGTAAAAGTGAATGGATTCCATCAGAATGAGAGTCCAAAAAGCTGATAAAAACATCACAATAATCAATTCCACTCCAGTCCATTATTTAAAAAACGACCCTCACCGAGGAGCTTGTACGGTCGATGCAGGCACTCACCACATCCAGCTCCAGCGGTGCTCGCGCTGAAGCTCCACCCATCGCCAATGCCAGTGACTCAAGTGCAAACACGGCTTTCTCTTCCGGATAAGTTCGACAGCATGCCAGGCAAGTATAAAGGCTTTTTAATGCAGTGCACGAATTTCATCAGTCAGCAGCAACAATGTTATCCGACCGATGATAATAAAATGGCATTTTTTTGTTCACTCGTCACCGGGAAAGCCTTAGACTGGGTTACTGCGATGGACTGAGTGAGGAGCTACAGTCTGAGCTGGCTTGTAGAGACGAAGGCAAGTCTCTGGATGACTATATGGATCAGACGATTCGTTTGGACAACCTGATTCGGACCCGTCACTGAAAACGGTTCCCCCGATTAACCCTTTCTTTGCCAGTCAGTCATACTAGTAATGAAGCTGAGCCCATGCACGTTGGATATACTCACCTGACTCAGGAAGAGCGTGAATGGAGAATCCGTAACCACCTCTGCCTATACTGTGGATGCTCTGGCCATCGCTCTGGCCATCTATGAGTCAGCTGCCATCATGACCACCACACTCTGAGAATACAAGAGTGAGTGTCCAGTCTATTATAAAGGCTTTCTAAGTACAAAGTAAAATTGCCACCACAGCTTTCTTTGATTTGGGGGCAGCAGGAAACTTTATTGATTGGGAGTTTGCTAAAATTAATTATCTTCCTCTGCTTGTAACTAGGGACTGGACCCATCACCAAGGATCTCACCCTCCAAATCGGATTACTTTACAGAGAGTCCATCGTCTGTTCACCATCAAGCCGCCTCATCCTGGGCCTACTGTAGTTGGAGAGACACAACCCCACCATTTCCTGGACAGATAAACAAATCACGCAATGGTCACCGCACTGCCAGAATCACTGTTTCACAAGCACGGTTACATGTAAAGAGACACAGGAAAAGTCATTAAATAATCCTCACACAGTACCGCACAGTCGCTCTGTGTTCATGTCATTCATAAAGGAGGTCTTCCGAGATCTGCTCCATCATTTCGTCATCGTCATTGTTGATATCCTGATCTATTCTGAGAACTATTCATCTCATGTGCAACACGTCCCGGCCGTCCTTCAACGGTTGATAGATCACTAACTCTACGCAAAGCTGCACATGGTGAACCCCAGAAAGTCTATCCATGTGCCTTCTTTCCCAAAAATGTACCTCCGCAGAGAGAAATTATGACGTTGGAGACAGAGAGTTGCACTTAAAAGCAGCACTAGAGGAATGGAGGCATTGGCTGGAGGGAGCTAAAGAGCCATTTCTAGTACTGACAGATTACCGAAATCTGGAATATCTTCATGGTGCCAAATGACTGAACGCATGACAGGCTTGGTGGTCCCTCTTCTTTACACGATTCCAGTTCAGAATTACATCAATTACATGTACAATTACATGTTACAATTACATTGTCCAGGTTCCAATAATTCTAAAGCAGATGACAGCGCTATCCAACCAGTCCCCTGAACCCCAACTGCCTGCTTCCATTATCATTGCTCCGGTACACTGGGATATTATGACAGAGATTGAGGAGGCTCATAATACCAACCCTGCACTACCTGAATGCCTGGCCAATCATCTCTATGTTCCTAAGGATCTTCGATCTCATCTTCTCCACCTGATATATGACATGCCAAGTTCGAGTCACCCTGGAATCAATGCCCAACATTTCTGGTGGTCCACACTAAACAGCAACGTCATTCAGTTTGTAAAGAACTGTCCAACTTGCAATATATCTAAAACCCCACGGCAATGTCCAGCTGGCTTGCTTCAACTGCTTCCAATACCTCAACGACCCTGGTCACACATAGCAATGGATTTCATCACAGGCTTACCTGCATCCAACTGGTTCATCACCATACTCACCATCATTGACTGGTTCTCCAAAGCCTGCCGCCTCATACCGATGCACAAGTTACCCACAGCCTGGGAGACCGCAGAGGTTGTGACTGAACAAGTCTTCCAATTCTACGGACTCCCTGAGGATATAGTCACTGACCGAGGGCAACAATTCACTTCACAGGTATGGAAAGCATTCTGCACACAACTAAACAAAAACATAAGCTTAATGTCTGGTTATCATCCACAGTCCAACGTCATTTTCTCAGAAGCTATTGTCACCAGAATCAACAGGACTAAAGCAAATATCTGATTTGGCGGAATATGCCCAGAACTCCCTACGAAAACCTGCCTCCGGACTAACCCCCTTTCAAGTAGTACTGGGATTTCAACCACCTTTTCCCATGTACAATTACAAAGAGCTGTACGAAGAGAGAGAGAACAAGCCAATCGTCACCACCGCTCAGGTTCCACCTATGAACCTGGTCAATGGGTCTGGCTGTCTACCAGATATCTGCGCCTGCGATCACCCTTTTAAAAACTGAACCCAAGGTACGTGGGCCCTTTCAAAATTATAAGACAGATTTCAGGTTTCATACCGTTTGGAATTGTCTGCCTCTTACCATGTTTCTCCTACCTTCCATATGTCACTGCTGAAACCCTCTGGAGAGCCGGGAGGTGAGAGGGACCAGGACAACGTTGTGGCCACCAACATCCCTCCCCTGATCGTTGACGGCGAGGAGGCATACAGAGTCCATGAAATCCTGGACTGTCAACGTCGGGGTCGAAATCTCCAATACTTAATCGATTGGGAGGGCTACGGTTCGGAGGAGAGACCCTGGATCAATGCTCAGGACATCCTCGATCCATCACTCCCAGCAGCCTTTCATCAGAATCACTCTGAGAGACCCGGTCCTTGATCCCTCTGATTCCCACCAGGTCATTACCCAGTCCTTAAAAGCGAATGCTGGAGAACAGTACAGCACAAAGTTTTGCCAGCCCCGTCTGCAATTCCGAGCGTTTTTCTACCAGTGTACCATTGACTTTCTGTGTATTCTGTGACTTTCCGTTGCCTGTTTCCCGTTTACGAACCCTGCTGAATACCCCAAACTCCTGCCTGGATATCGACCCTGAATCTGTCTCTCCTCTGATTACCCTCTTTGCCGTGTCTCGATCCTGTTATTCTCAATAAAAGTCTGCAGATGGATCCAAACGCCTTACAGTTACATTAATTAAAAGAGAATTATAAAAATATAAATATGTTGGTAACTGTTGCTGTACTGTCCATGCCATGATTGTCCAAGACAAATTTTCCAGAGATGGGACAATAAAGTATATTCTATTCTATTCTATTCTATTCTATAACAAACACACATACACACACACACACACACACACACGTATATTCTGTATATGTTTGTTAATATTTCCAAAATATATGCGTCTGTGTATCGATAAATTAATAATAAATTAGCAAATTACACATACCTATTTTATGTAAACAAAAACTTTTTGAATTTTCTTTTTTGATGTAATCAGTTGTTTGACAGCACTAATAATAATAATAACTAAAAATGATCTATTATATATATATATATATATTTATATATAATAAGTACAATAGTTTTAGGTTTTAACTACTTTTTAACTTTGTACTTATTTTTTCAGTTCATAATAGTTCCAGAAAATCTCAGAATGTGCAATATGTGCATTTTTTTTTACCTCCTAAACTTTTTCCAATCCTCCCTGACACAAACTACAGATGTTAGATTTTTTTATGTTTTACCTCATCACAATTCTGCATGGATTTCTAGAGCGCTCATAAAATCTGCTGTGACTGTCCCACATTTCCCAGCATCATTTCACCCTAGAGATGGTTAAAACCCACCATCACTGTTTATGCATCACGTACAATGAGTCACTGGAAGTCTTGGCTCTGTTATACCTCCCTACTCCTCCATACAGTAACAATAACATAAGGCCATTTCACACAAATCCTACACACTATTTTTCCAATGACACGCCACCATTTGTTTTTTTGGCTCAGGTTCCTCTAGAACAGATGAAGACAGGTCTTCATAGCTTCCTCATCGCTGAGGAATGACTTGAATGACATTTGCCAACAGAGAATCTGTGTTCAGCATACATTTGGGATCTTCCTAATGCTACTCCGTTTCCATTTCAACAGCCAAGAGATACAAATTATTACAGTGACAAGAGAGTTTAAGTACATTTCGTTACATACTTTGAGCATATATACATACCCATAGTAGAGTTGTGCAAAGCAGCTGGTATTTGTATTTGTATAAAAATTTAATTTAATTAATTAATTTACTATATGGTTTAAGTATTCTTTAATTATATCCATTATAATAAGTATATATATATTGGTTGTGTAACGTTCAGCTCTGTGTGTGTTTGTGTCTGTTTTCATTCATGCACTCTCATTCTATACTCATGTCTCTGCCCACTCATTTGTTGTCATGGTGTTTCATTGTTGGCTCCACCCGCTAACCTAGTTCTATGTGTATTTAACCCGGATGTTTTTGTGTGTCGTCACGGTTCATTGCACTTTCGATCCTGTTGTTTTACACATCATGTTACTCTCTGTGTTTTGATCTGTTGTTACCGACCTCGCCTGTTTTTGACCACCGTATCTGTCTGGCCCTGTGGATTATATTGGCTGTTTACCGACCCTTGCCTGGACTCTGACTACTCTCTTGCTTAGCCTTCTCTGTTTATGTTCACTGGTGACCCAGACAGTCTGTCTATGCTCTGTCTCTCAAATAAACAACTTGCATTAGAATTTGCACGCCTCGTCGTCTCTCAGCCCCGTGACAGATTGATGTTTTTCTGTGTTCTTTGTATGTTTGTTTACATACCTGTTCCCTTATGTCTTCTCCCAATCTGTAACTCTACCCCTTGCCATTAGTGTTCATTTAGTGTTGTTTGTGTATTTAATCCATGCCCCATGTCCTGTATTTTTTTGAGTCTTTAATGTTACATTAAGTCTGCGTTGGTCTGTGCGCCTTTGTCAGCCTTCAATGTTTCCTGGTCTGTTGCTAATAAAGGTTCACTTTACGGAACCCTCTGTCTCCGAGTCTCTGTGTCGCTGAGAAGTGAGGCCGCAACGTCACCTCCTCGTGTCATATAATATATTCCCATTTATTGGATTTTATTCAAATATTATATTTTAACAAGCTGCTTGGAATCTGAAAATAATATTTAATGTATTCAGATAAAGAACGAATATGATTCAATATTTCATGTTCCACATCAAGTTGCATATGAAATTTTCAACTTTGTTATTATTTGCGAAACTTGTTTCAAAGTCAATCCTGGACCAAATTTGTTCAGTGCAGCAATATTTTAAAATGAGACTGGAAAAAAAACTGAATATATATTGATGGTAAATATATAAACCTGGTAATGTGCATATAACCACAATCAGTTGATTTATACTAGTAAAGAAACATTGCCTGTTGCTTATGCGTTTCATTAATGCATGTGCAACACTATATGTATCAAGTTTATAATTTCATGGCTGAGATATCAAAAGAGAAAATAATTTTAAGGTAGTAATTTTCAGGGCACAACGGTAGTTTACCGGGGCTGGAAAAATGTCTGATCGATAGTAAAGAGCTAACGTGTGGCTAAAGCTTTTAACTTTTGTGTGTGGAAGACTTTACTGTGAGAAACACCCATGAATGGTATACTATTAGTATTCAGTAAGCAATAAATAATTTGGCGTGTTTTCTGCATACAAAATGACCTAAAATAGTACCTTACCTTAAATAACAAATAACATTTTTAAAGTAATAGCACACTTGTCCTGAACACACAACATGATTCGAAGTATCACTCATCTGGATAACACAGGACAAGTTACACTGCAAAGTTTTGTCTGGAAGCAGTAAAAAAAGAAAACGAATAAGTATGAGTATGCTACAAACTATGCTGTACTTTAAATGCACCAGTACAATCAAGGCTGGCAGCAGTGTCTGTCACCATCTTTTTGCAACATGCGCTTAAAGATCTGAGCATAGACATTATGCTAATATTACACTTCCCAAATAACCTGTGAGCACGTCTTTCTGTAGGTCGAGCAAAGAGAAGCCTGAGGAGGGAAGGGATTGAAGGCGACTTCTAGAATTTAAATGGCCTTCAAATTGGATTTGTTCCCCCATGCCTGCTGTGGAGTGACTCCAGAAATTTCAGTCTTCTGATTTTTTTTTCCTTCTTTTTTTCCATCATGTAAAGGAGCAAGTGAAACCAAACCAATACACTAAGTGAATTTTGATACAAATTATGATGTGACACCTTAAAATAGACTGCCATTAAAAATGAGAAAATCAGAATATTAGAATGATTTCTGAAGGATCATGTGACACTAAAGACTGGAGTAATGATAAATTGAGCATTTCATTGTAAGACTAATGCATTTCACAATATATTTACATAGAAAACAGTTATCTTTATATTTGAGATTATTACTGTTTTTATTTTATTTTTTATTAATGATGTATGATATGTATGGTATGATATTAATGAGTATGTGGTGAGCATACGAGATTTCTTTATTATTACACATTTAAAAGCATGAAAGATAAGTCATTATTCAAACTAGCTTAAACAATAACTAAAATCTTGATCTAGTATTTACTATTGGTTATAATTATAATTTCATACTTTATCATTTTATCAAATCCAGCATCTAATGCAACACATTTTGTTATATTCAGCTTGTTATATTCAGTTTGTTATATTAATTTGAGCTGTTTGTACTAGCAGCCACAGACACTGAATTTCTATTTGGTTGTGTTTTATTATAACAGCTGAAATCAGGAATGAAAGTAGCACACAAAATAAGAGTTTCATTAGGTCAATGCAGTTATGTTTTAACACACAAAACTGAAAGTGCAGTAGCTCTAGCTATTGAATTATTAACCAATATTCATTGCTTGTATCTATATATTAATATGTATAATTTAAATGAGGGTTTCAGATTGAAACTTGAGATGTTTTCTCTGTCCTTATGATGCAGTTAGCTTTGATCTTGCAAAACACTTTCTCACATGCAATAAATATGGACAAATAGGGGTTGTTGAAAGCTCAAATCTAGTGATTTTTAATGTTTTATACCTTAAAACTTCTGCAATAGAATTTGAGTTACTTTTAATTGATTGATTGATTGAAAGCTTCCGTTTGCATTCATTACAAATACTGTATATGGAAGAGTACAACCAATACATTCTGCTAAACATCTTATAAACATGTATATTCCACAAAAGTTAAAAAGGTTTAGAACTATACTCCAACAGAAGGCAAACAGAGAATAATTAGCATAAATGCTGTTCATCACATTTCAAGATAATCGTGCATTTGTTAAGATATACATGTAGTGCAAGGTTATAAGATGCATATGTGAATGCATGGCTAAAGACATGAATCTTTAATCTAGATTAATAAGGGTTAATCCTCTGATCTATTCCTTTAATGCAAATTAAACAATTTTGTACATTGCAATGAACGCCTTAAAATATTACAGGGCTGATGGATCTCATAATGTCAGTTTAAAGAACTCATTCTTTCTTAAATGTTGTGTAGTGAGAGAATGTGCAATGTACTCAGAAAAACCCTACCCAACACTACCACCTTTGGGCTCAAATGAAGAACTGAGCATAATCCACAAATCACTAAATAAATTAACAAATCTTTACGTCTAATCTTAATCCTGCCCAGTGGCTTATCCTAAAAGCAGAGTAGAAAAGCAGAACGCACTTCACTGAACAGATCAGACACTGAGCGCACTGCTGACCTATGTCTGATCCAATTGAATGCTGGGTTTGGACTCCCTGAATCAGCCCAGGCCATTAAGCGGTCTACTAGACCGAAATAGCTTGGTAGTCCTGCAGTGGTGCTGTGCGATCAAACTATTTTTTATGTACTGTGAGGCAAACTTTGTAATTTCACAAACTAGCAGCAACAATCAAGTTAAGTTAAACAATTAGAAAGTTTAAATCACCAAAAACTTTCACATATATTGTTAATATATTCTCCCTCAGACCATGCAAGATGCATTTTGTTTCCCTCAGCAGAACGGTAAAGTAGATTTTTAGCTGAAACCTTGGTGCATGGTGATTCATAAAATGAAAGACAATGGCTACCCATTTTAGAGAATAAAAAAGCATATCATTTTGTTAATCACAAAATTGATACCTGGTGATCCCGATAATATATTGCGGTCTTATGAAGCAAAACGATCGGTCTGTGAAAGAAGCTGAACATTATTTACAACCAGTGTTGAGCACATTACTTTAAAAAAGTAATTAGTAATAGTTATTAGTTACTTCTCACAAATAGTAAGTGAGTTACCAACTGAGTTACATCATTATAAAAGTAACTAATTACCAGGAAAGGTAACTATTCAAATATATCAAATAACTTGGATGTTCCCTGTATAAATATAAATGAATGAATATGACGCTAAATAGAATAAACTATTATTATAAAAACATTGTTGTCTGCGTTTACTCAAATTGATTTGCTGAAATCCAAACAGGGACGACAATAGGAGAGCACCAGTCAATGCAATTGTTGTTAGCTCATTAGTTGGTAAAATGTAAATTTTTTTGATTACATGTTTCTGGAAAAAACAATGCCGTCTGTAATTATAATGGCATTATTCCCAGTTCACAACATTATTACCTGTAATCCAGAGCCTCAGGCAAATGGTCCAGAGAGATGTCTGGTTCACAAAAGAAATATTCTTTTGAACTAGTTCATTTTAGTGAAGTAGTTGAATCAGTTCACTAAACTGCAGTGAAGAATCTGAAACAGTTAATGGATTCAGCGGCACAGATTTACAAGTTCCTCTAGGAGCCAAAGGAGCCAAAATAGCTACATATGTGATGAATGAAATCATTTAGTGCTCCAGTTTCTCCTACATTCACTGAACCAAAGATACAGTTTCAAAAGAATACCAAAGAATAATGAGCCTCTGATATGCACAAGTGTGAACTGAACACTTGAAGGGACCAAAAGTGAATTGATGATGACTAGTTAAATCACTTTATACATTCTTTAGATATGTGAAACATCCAAATGTGAATACGTGAAATTCACATTTTCAATAATATAATTGTGCATATGTTACGTCATTTAGTGATTATGTAAACAGTCTAGTGCCTGTCCAAAAGTTCCAGTGCACAGACCAATCATTTCACTTCATAAGGCATCAGTATATCGTCAGGAGCCACAGGTTTTAATTTTGTGTTCACTTATATGCTATATATTCACAAAAACAGGAAGCTACTAACTTGCCTTTACTGAATAACCAGTGTTCTTTACCTAATCTTCTTTACTGTTCTGCTGAAGAAGAAAAAAAGTTTGGATGAACTGGGTGAGTAAATTAACCGCAATCTTTCTGTTATCTGTCAATTTCTGAGTGAATTATGCCTTTTACCAAGTTTGTTCCCTGGTCAAAAATAAAAGAGCTTGCTGGTGAACTTAACAATGCTTCTGGGGAATAAAAACCTATTTGGATTATTTGTCTTCCTGTCTTATTACTGTAAACCAAAAGCTTCACTTCTCAGTAGAAAGAAGAGCTGCCATACTGTCAGGCAGATCACTGAAGAATAGGGATTGTGTGGCTGGGCTTTGGGTTCGCTTTCCTTCCTGCTGTGATGTTTGTTTCGTCCTCCGGCGGCACTTCCAAACAAACAATCTGAGAATCGTATGAGCCATTTAATTTCCTGTCTAGATGCTTGATATAAACAAAACATGCTCACCGTGTATCAGGAATCCATCTATCAGACTGAAAGTAAGTGAATGATTGGACAGTTCGATAAGAACAAGAGAGAGGAAATGAAACCCAAGCTTTTAGGAAACCATGACATTATTCTCGACCACATTCCTACAGATTCCAATAAAAGTCTCCAGTTTATTCATGAGGATGGGCTGACTGCCCCAGATATATCCTTAAGCTCTGGGTCTTAAGGGGGTTGTCATGGTTGGGTTAACACTGAACTGATTCTCAATCCAAAATGCATGAGCGGGTGCCATTTTCACGAATCTCACGAGTCTAAAACAGGGCTTGTCGTGGGGCATGCGGTCCAGAGCACTGTGACTTCCAGTATGTATCGGTTCAATTGAACTTTACTCCAAAAACATAAACTTAGGCTATCCAAAAATAATTTTAAAATGAGCAGGTTACCCGCGGTTAGGAGTCATCCAAAAATATTTTTAATGAGATTCGGGTCGCGGTCGGTTGGGTCGTTTGAAATAAAGATGCCAAACACAAACTGCGGCATTCAATTTGTAAAAGCAATGGTTCTTTCTGAATTTTATGTGGCGTTTTTCCATCTTTTAGGTCATATTTACCTGCACACAGATTCAGAGAAAATAAAAGCTGATAGCACTAAACTGTCATTATTCGTCCTTCACAAAAACAAGCTGACTACATTGTTCAAAAAGAGTCAGATTGAGTGGGAGTTGTGGCATAAAGGATGTTAATTGGCCACACAGAATAAATTGGCTGCTGTTTGCCAGACAAGCCTCGTGGATCTGCTGACTGGCAGCGATACCCTGTTTGACGCCATGGCCTGGTCTTAAGGCTAAGTGTGCATGGCTTAATCAAAGATGGATGAATTTAATATGCTGGGACAGTATGAATATAATTTCCAGTGAGCTTTTAACTTAAATCATATTAGGCAATTAAGCATAGCTAATAACAAGCAAATGCCCAGTGCATTAGTCAGCAGCAGAGGAGGAAAAACAGTGATTACAAAAATTAAAAAGAGCTTAAAATAATAACAGCCCCTTTGGATTGAGTGGGGAAAGATAGAGCTGCAAAACTATTACTACTACTAAATTACCTTTCAATAATATATTACAATTCAGCAATAAAACCCACCAAACTGTGTAGACTGTACAAAGCTTTTTAGATGGATAGGCTTTTTAGGTTGTGTAGAATCTGTGATCTCTGACCAGTTTGTTTGCTTGCTTCCATGGCCGCTGTGTTTTCAACCAACTGGCAACCCAGTGTGTCAAAATACAGTTAAGTTAACTACCAGTGGGTGTCACACAGAGTCACACAGATCAAAACAAAAACAGACATTCCGACACAGATAGCACAATTTAAAGTATATATAGAATAGCTTTTACAAGTATGCTTATAACATGTTTCCTAAATATCTGCAAACATATTATGGTATTTCTATGCTTTAGTACAGTCCAAAAAATTACACATAGTTCCTGTATAACAGGAGTCTTATTCATTGAGCTGCCACATTGAGTGCTACGGTTTCTCACCTTAATAAAACACCTGTTTACAAACTCTTAAACGCAATGAAATTCATCAAATAGCATTAAATATAAAGTGTCTGTATAATACATGTTCTTTCATTATTTTTTAATCAGTGATGCTAACATGAAATACGAGTAGGGAGACAAATCTCTGACAGAAAACTGTTGCTGTGTTCTATTTATGATGTGCTTACATGAATTTCAAATGATTTCAACAGTTGCTTTATCATATCCAGTGTAACTCACCTATCAAGAAGAACCATAACAACCTCGGCGTCCGATCACAGACCTTCCACTCCATGAGTTTTCTCCAGCTCTGGAAAGCTGATACAATATTTACACGGGTCATACTTATTGCCTCTATTTTTTATCTTTCTGTCGCTCTGCTCGGCTTTTCACTCAACACTGTCTCCTCCACCTCACGAATAGACACGCCCATTACTGCTGATAGACTACAAGTTTGTTTTGCTAAATGTACCAAATCTTTTTGTAAAGCATTTTTGAAAAATCTCATACCCTGCCTTTTAACACCCAAAAATATTATTTTGAACAATGTAGGTAGTCTAACATGATGGTAGCCACTAAATTCAGTAGTGTGGAAAAAAAAAAAAACTTCAGGAAGTCAAAATAAACACTTAATATATAAATAAAAACAGCCACTGTCAATTTGCTCATTAAAGGACCTTTAAATAAAAAATAAAAGTGGATGTTGAGATTATTTTTATGCCATAATAAATAACTCTCTTCTCATGACAGTTACCAAGCAGCAAGGAATGTTTAGTTTACATAGAGAAACAATATAAATTATGATAGATATGCATACTTATGCCTATGCATAGATTTACATAACGCAATGGTGTAGTGCAATACATACACGCACTGTAAAACGTGCTGGAGCGAAGAGAAACAGCCTTCGCAAGGACAAATTTCTACCTGCTCAAGCTTCCGTGACATTATTGCCTCTGCTCTCTATTATATATCTGGCTAGAGAGACATTTCTCAGTAATATGACACACAAGTGAACAGCTTGTGCAGTCAGTGTTTAGTTTTTTTTTTCCTTTTCTTTTTTTTGGTCCATCTCTTAGCAACCACCATTACAGATAATAGGCATATATTCAATCCATGCTGAATAATTTGCATGAGGTCAAAGGGTCTTTAAAGCTAAAGAGTATAACTTTTGTTTACATTCTGCACATTGGATAACTAATAGTTTGAATGTAATTAGCATGAATTAATATATGGGCCACCATTCCCTCATTAAAAGGCATTTTTAGTGATGAAACTGATGCTAATCTAACTGGTTTGGCATTGAAAAAAATATTCTAAGAGATATTAAGGACACTTATTATGAATGCACAGTTGACACTGAACAAAAACAAGTGACACTGTTATTCTCTTTTCATTGGCAAAATAAACCACATGGGTTTGGTTCTGAGCACAGGCTCTTTTAGATGAATTACTCATTGAATAAAGGGGTCTTAAAGAGATTAAGACTTCCTCGTCCTAATTCGATTTGCTATTCATTTGCAATCTTTGAGTAGTTCTTGGAAATCTGAAGGACACAACCTTGCAGACAGCAGAACTTCTCATTTCAACAGAATGATTATTGAAGTTCTTTTCCAATTACTGTTTCCAGCTTTGTATGGCTACTAGACAAACTGCACTTAATTCCTCACAGGCACATAGAATCACCAATTATGGCCAACTGCTTTATGTCAGCAATAAACAATTTAACTTATGCTTGAATTACTGTATACACTGTCCAGCCACAACATTAAAATCACTGACTGGTGAATAACAATGGCCAGGCTAAAAGATCTGACTCTGACAAGAGCCAAGTAGTGATGTCTAGATGACTGAATCAAAGCATCTCCAAAACAGCAGGTCTTGTGGAGTGTTATGTAAATGTATTTTAGATCAGGTAAAGGCCAAGTGGGGAAAAAGGCAGGCAAATGGAGGTAGTTTTATGAGCAGACCAATGTATCGCTGGAAGACCTTGGGTCCTGCATTCATTTGGATGTTACTTTGACATGTAGGCTACTACCTTTATAAAAACCAACTTTCATGGCAATGATGTTCCCTGAAGGCAGTGGTCTCTGTCAGCAGGATAATGCCCTTGCCACATGGAGAAACTGTTCAGAAATGGTTCGAGGAACATGACAAAGTGTGTTGCTTTATTGCCTTGAAATTTTCCAGACTTCAGTCGAAGCAAGTATCTATGGGATAGGCCTGACCAAAAAACCCATCCATTCCTTTTAAAATCACAAAACAGTCAGACTGCTAGGGCTGAGGGGGTAAAAAAAAAGATTTAGAAAACCATCATAGCTAATTGTTTATTGCTATTCTTATCAACATGGCACCTCTCTGAAGCTGATGCCTTACTACCTTTAAAACACAGTTATTGGTAAAGATACTGCAGTAGCAAAAAAATGAGAGGAGTGATTTTTCTACACTTTGGCTGAAAATGAGAGACGGTTTATTATCAAAGTTGTCTCGGCCATGAATAAGTCATGTAAGAAAGTGTGATGTTAGATTCTTTATAGATAGCACAGCTCAAAGTAACAAGAAAGCTTGTACATGGTGGCTTTGAATCAGCCTTCATAATTTTTAAAGCACCTCAGAGTTGTCTTTCAAATGTCAATCCTGCTAAAGAAAGCCAGCATCTTGCTCTGGCCACAAGGACACCCAACCTGAAAAGGGATATAGGTGAGGGTTAGCCACCTCTTATTATCCTTTACATGGACTTGGCTGACAAGATCCAGGGCTAACTGTGACAGCCGAACTATTAGTGGTAATGAGAATCAATAGTGGTTTGAAGTGCATTGGCAGTTCATCCAAGAAGGGCCTCTCAAGGATCCCATTTTAAGCACAGCGTGTCCCTGTGGCTTGCATTTCGTGCTGTTAATTTACTCACTTTCAGGCCATCCAAGATGTAGGTGCTGGACCCCATGGTCCTTGGTGATTCATAAAATGCAAGCCAACAGCTACTGTTTTTGAGAATAAAAAACAAGGAACATATCAGTGGCTCTAGACTACATTTAGGTCTTATAAAGGTCTTATAAAGCAAAATGATGGGTCTGTGCAAGAAACTGAACATTATTTGATACATTATTGCTTGCAAACCAGAGAAATCCAGGTAGACGAACTGGATTGATGTTCAGTTCACAGACAAATATTTTTTGAACAGCTTGAACCAATTTCTCCCAATTGGACTGAAGTGTCTGAAATATTTTGCAGTTCGATTAAAACTCACTTTCAGACACCTGACACTCAGACTGGAAACGAGTCAAAATAGTCGCAAATTTTGATCCTGTGATAAACTTATTCATCGCTCTAGTTCCTTCAACAGTGGCTGAACTGAGGAAGCAGTTGTACTCGAACCAAAGACAGATGAGCCGATAATAAGAGCTGCCGTTGATAAGAATTACAAAAATGTATTATTAAGTCTGACGTTTTTTACCCTCTTACATTTAAACAGCTCCTATTTAATCAATTAGCATGATTATTAGTAGTAGAGATCCTAATTCTGTATTCTTGTTTGAAAGAAAAAAAGCACATTATCATCTCAAACCCTACAGCTAAATTGTTTTTGTCTAATCTGAGCATATTTAATAACTGTAATCCAACACAAGAAAAGAACATGGAGAGCCCATGGCAAGACATTGAAAGCAGAAAGACAAATGGAACGTGACTCCCACTGAAACCCATTTAGGAACTTACTATCATGATGGTTCCATAGAAGAATCCTGATCAGAAGCTCATCGTCTTTTCTTTTCTCAAAGATTTCTTTCTCTTTGAGGCACAAGTGAACAATCTGTGCAATGTGTTCACTTATAGCTACTGCGGTCTACTCATGCACAGACAAATGACTTCAATGTTATTTTAGCAATGGCAAAACATGGCACAATAGAAACAAAATAGACATTTACTGTTAAGTATATTGAACTAATTCAAAGCATGTCTGTTATAAATTTAATACAGGGGAATGTACAGGTGACAGCTTTTTTAAACAAAGTTCAGTCATCCATCAGCATTCATTTAATGAACCTGTAAAAGGAGTAAAACAGTCATTTATTGTACAAGCACCTGCTGCTTTTATTTTAAGGTTATTTATCTTTTTCTTTAACAAACCGTGTCATTACAATGTAGAATATATAAATACACTGTTTCTCTACATCTAAACATTGATAAACGATGAATTCTCTGGGATCAAATTATCCAACGCTTCTTTAAAGTGGTAGGTGATCTCTTTGTTTAAATCACTGATGTGAATGAGAAAATTGTCTTTGTGAACTGTGGTAATTGGCACTAAATTCATTATGATTAAAATCCCATGATTTTATGCACTAATTAAAGAGCCTGTAAAAATCTAAATTGTAATTTTGTGGCTTTTGATCCATATCTGCTAGCTTTGAGACCTACTGTAACAAAGGAGACAGGGACGTGCGGATTCATATGCAGGGGTTTATTGAATGGCATGGTCATACAGGCAGGGTCAGACAGCAGTAAACGGGTACAGTGAAGGCAAGTACAAGAATAGTTTAGGATACAAGGTTGGGTTGGTCGAATGGCAAACAATATCCAATTATGGGCAAGACAGAGCGAAAATCAAGGGAAAGATTGGTACACAGCAAATCAGTAGATAAACAATAGATACAAGGAACGCTTAATATGGGACAAACACAATGCTCAGCAATTAGCCTGATGAACACGAACAACTTTTAAAGGCGGAGACAAATGATAAACAAGGGAGTGGAGCTAATTAATCACCAAGGAAATTAACGAGGGGGCAGGTAGAAAAAGGGAAGCACTGAAACAGAAGGGAACATGACGCGATGAAACACACACAATATTTCTAAGTAAGAGTCCACAAAACTGGACAGAGGAACACACAACAGTCTGAGGTGGAGAGCCCTCTGGTTGAGCTCGAGGGCATTCGAGCTGGTGATCGCAACACCTACTATAATATATTAAAATATGCAGCATGACGCTATTAAAATTCACTTTTAGAAAGAGTACTGTACATTTTCAAACAATGTACCTTACATCTAATATTATTCTTTTCACTTCAGACTAAAGATATAAATATTGGGATACCTATTGAATATCATTAAAATGGTTACTGTATATCATACAGTCCTACCAACATTTTAGCCAATTATAAATTCTAACCTGATTTCAACTTGAATTCAACTTGAGCATGAATTGGTTCTACAATTATGTACTATATTCTGAGTAACATGACATTATTAATAAATAATAATAATTATTACACTTTTGACATGTCACATCTCAAGCCTATTTCTGGAGGAAGCAGTCATTATTTCTGTAGCTGTTTTGTTAGTGTGTTGATGCTTGCTGATACGTACAGTGAAAAGACTTTGCTTTGAAAAACAATGCAATTGCATTCATTATGTCCACATTCTTGACTACTTTAGCCATTGCATATCCCAGAGTCCACCAGAACAGCGGCTGCTCTCAGTGGTGAAGGCCCTGCAATAAACAGCATGGAGCCAATTACAGATTCTACAGAGAAGACAGGATGTGATCTACCATTTACCAACATGTTTTCTTAGTCACTGCGCAAATTATCAGCCTTCCAGGTCTTATAAAGAACAAACCACAGAGATCACACTAAGCATGCAATGACTGAAAAGACTGGTTTAGGTTCCTTGGAGCAAAGAAGCACATGCTATATATTCAGGGTAGATGCTGGAAGAAGACTGTGATAAAAAAGTTCCTGTGACAGACAAGCCCACGACGAAAAAGTGATTGCTGAGGGCAGTGTCTTTTCTAATCTACATATTTTCTCAATTCCTTCATTGGCCTTGTGGGTCAACAGCACTTTACGGCAACAATGATCGCTTCCACAAAAACTGTCGGCCAAATGGGGGTTGATTTTTTTTTTTTTTTTTTTGGTAATGATGTCTGTGAATAGAGCCTCGGGCAGTTAAAGCGAATTCTGCTGGGGTCAACTCTGACCAGGCCCTGCAGTACAATCAAATCAATAGACACTTGAAAAACACAGATGAGGGTTTTTACAAGTGAATGGCAGGGGACTTACACAGACATAAGCCCATCAAAAACCTTGATGAAAAAACAGCCCTGAGGGGAAAAACAAAGGCTCCAGTAGCACTTATCTTTTGCAAAGCCTCAACGCCAAATGAATCCATCTATCCCGAGCTGCTTTGGATTCTGGTTGATTCAAGTCTTCTTCTCCCAGAATATAATTTTCTCAATTCGTTCTGGTTGAAATCGTCTGGTTGAAAGTCAGCTAATGTATAGTGTTGAGTTTTTTTCATCAGTCCAAAATGAATTTCTGATGCCACAGAAAAGTGGTCCTTATTTAGCAATCATCAAGTGCATCCTGCTATTAAACACACTATTTGACACTACTTCTCTCTTCATATCATAGCAACAATGATTTATGTACTTAGAGTACATATTCATGTTTGATGTTCTAAGCTGCCATCATTCATGCTATTTTAATGATTTTTTTTTAAATATATGCTTTAAATATGCTTATATGCTCTCTTTTCCAAATTTCAACCCACCCATTTTTGTCAAAATGCTGGTAAATTGTTGGTATACTGTAGTAGAGGAAACAACATTCCTCACCTTTCATTAATGCCAGCCCACATTACATGTACAACACTGATGAGTTGCATCATACTTGGAAGTGCCAGTCACTACACCTACCGCTCACCATTAGCTGTGTCCAGCCTTCAGTGTAAACATATAGTCACAACTTAGTTACTTTATAACTAAAAGTTGAATAAGTTTTAATTAGAAATGCTCCATTTAAAAAAAAAAACACAATGCGTGATTAAAAAACATCTCCACTTGTCTTTGTTTGATTTAGACAGTTCATGAATCTAATCCAATTTCAAATTCAGAATAACATTATTATGAACCCTAAACTTTGCAATCCATTCAACATATTTCTTTGTATGCGCGTTTAAGTACAATTGCTACGATAACTTCACCAGAGCATCTACGTCAGAAGAACTTTTCAGCAAATATTTGGGAAATAGTTAGTATCCTATTCCTAATCCTATTCCATAACACAAGACAATTAATTATAAGTGCATACTTTGCACATGCTTTGAGCAATTATTTTGATTCAAAACCCTTATTCAGGAAAGAAACAAGGGTCTAGTGAGTCATTAAATAATTTACGTAACTGTTTTACTCACAAACACTAATTCATTCAGGAATAAAACGGCACCTCATGTGATGCTCAGGGATGCAGTGGTTAATTCTGATGTGCATGTTTTTGTACTTTTTTATGACAAAGAATTGACAAAGAGAATCTCAATTGTGTCCACAATTTAAGTTGCTATATATTATGAATATATATTACAATTAACTTTTAGAATGGATTTATTATTTTGTAGTTTTAGTTTATGCATATTTGTACATTGAGCAATAGGTCTGTAATCTAACAAAATGGTAACAAGAGTAGAATTCTATGTACTTGCTTTTTTCCAAATCTTGCCAACACACTTATATTACAAATTTAATGACTGTGGTCCCAGACTGTTTCATTGCTAGTAAAATAAAGAGTAACATTATATTTCAACACACTTCTGGGGCAAATGCATGAATTAAACATGACAGAAAGATTAATTACTTCATTAGCAAGCCCTAGCTGCAAAACAATAGCAAATAAAATTACAGTGGCAGCTGCTAATAATTTCATATCTGTACTGCAAAACAAAAGTTCAACTGGGGTGACAGGAGAAGTGGAGAATAATTTAGATAACAACTACCCTGTCACAAACTGAAGGCCATGATATACACACAACAATGTTGAGTAAAAAGAAGTTTGAAAAACTGTCAGCAAGCATCCTGATGTCAAGTAAGCTTCTGAAAGAAATTATTGGATAAATATGTAAACATTTGTAACTATGACCACATTAAGGAAAGGATCTGTTTTATGGTTGATCTCTTATCTCCTAAACTTCCAGCCTTTGTTCTATGGACTTTTACATTATACTACTACAAATGTGATTGTGTTTTTCAGTGCACTGAAATAATTACCGGAAGCAAGAACACGCCTTTTATTAACTGCAAATTAATTTAAAAGGGCAACTGAAACTCCCTTGTGTCTTGGGTCACTGCAATTATGTTCACAATATCTAGTGGACTCCATGAACTACTTATATATTATGGCTGCATAATTAACTAAATAAATGAGATAATTATCAGCTGGTGTGATTTAACTAATTGTGAAAAGTGTTGATTACAGAATTTCATTCCAACTCTAAACCATATATATATATATATATATATATATACAGTGAGGTCAATAAGTCTTTGATCACCCTCTGCTTTTGCAAGTTCTCTTACTTAGAAATCATGGAGGTGTCTACAATTTTCTTCATAGATGCATTTCCACTGTGAGAGGCAGAATCTAAAAGGAAATATAATTTTTTTTTACAATTTATTTGGGAAATACTGTGTCAAATTTCTAAGTTTATCTAAGAGAATTGAGTAGTTTCAAGGACAGGAAATAATTTCTGATTACAGCTTTTGTCATAATTGTGCTACCCAAAAATACATTACCATTTAAAGGTTTGGAATTAAAAAATGTTTAAATGTATTTTGAAACAAGTCTCTTATGATCACCAAGACAGCATTTATTCAAAATACATTTATCAAAAATAAAGTTTATTTAAAATTTTTATTTTTTACAATTTAAAATACTGTTATTTATTTTGGAAATATTTTAAAATGTAATTTATTGCAAAGAATTTTCCGCATCATTACTCCAGTCTTCAGTGTCCCATGATCGTTCAGAAATCATTCTGTTATGCTGATTTGCTGCTCAATTGTCATGAACAGTGCTGTACAAACTTGCGCTCGTGCTTCCTCACGAGCAGAGAGGACACGGAATCAGAAATACGAGGGTATTAGCATTCATTAGAACAAAACAAAGGAAACCAAGGAATGTGCAACAAGCTTTGCAGAGCTGGACAAAACACATGTAACTTCATTGACAGACAACCAGACATTAAACAAGACAATGGTTATATACTATATACAAATTGGAGACAAATGGGAAACACCTGGAAACACACAGCTGGAGATGAATGAATGGTGATGAGGAAGGCGGAGTTACAAATGAGGAACATGAGGAAGCTGACAGGTAAATAAACACACAAAAGCACATAAGCATGACTTAAACATACAGACAGAAAACACAGACAGGACACGCCTACAGCGTTACACTCAATAAACATTTCTGATTATAATCAGCGTTGAAAACCATGATACATTTCTTTCAAGAAGTCATTCTGTTATTTGAAATATTTTGCCAATGTCTATCAATTTAATGCATCAAAGCATACTGACTATATTTTATTTTGTTGTATTTTAAACTAAACTAAATGCTTGTCTTTTAATTTCTTTCCTTTGGCTTATAGGGTTAATAAAATAGATATAGATTTAAGATTAAAATCACAAAAAATAATATTCATTTAATATTCAGAACAAATTATGAAATATGCTTCATGACAGGTTTGTGCAAATCTGTCATGGGCAATGTATCCACGAAGTGCATAACTGCACACAGATAAAATAATGTTTTTTTTTTTAAATAATGTTTATTAGTAGGAGCTATATATGCACCAAGGCACCAAGCTAAATCTAGAACACAACATAAGTGACTTTTATAGGCCAAAAGTTTGCTTTTATTATTAGATTAGATCAAAGTCCTTTTTCTGTTTCATCAACAGTACACTTAGTTGAAATGCTGTACTTTTAAAATGCTGAGCCTGTAAAACTGTTGAACTGCTTTAGTGTAACAGGCCAGGCTATTGGCTGCTTTATAGGGCTGAAAAGGAGTTTTAAATCAGCTACAGGCCAGAAGAGAGACCCAAGCAGAAGAATCAGCATTTGAAATTTTAGGAGAATCAGCACTTGCGCTTAAAAGATGTTTGCAAGCTGGAAGACTACTATGGAGTATGTGCCAGTAATGGATTGCTTTTGTGAATACACAAAGCCATGATCCTGTTTTTATTGACAGCTCCCATTGTGTTGGAACAACAGTATTAGAGTACTGCAGGGATGATGTATTTTGGTAAGCTGAAATTCGGGAAGACGTTAGTATTCAGAAGTTAGTAAGTCAGTGGATGTTTGGTTAATTTCTGCAGAACTGGAATCAAAACATAGAGAACTAATTTTCCACTGGGCTTTATATTACAGGTTTTTATAGATTTGTGAGTTAAATACAGTCTGTGGTAAACACAATTTGATAATACTTGGTCCACAAACGTGTGTAACATCAAAACTAAATACATAAAAAAGTATGTCCTGTGTCAGGAGTTTTTTCAGTTTTCGGAGCCAGGGACCCCTCACATTGGGAGCAGATTTTTCAAGGACCTCTTCTTAATTATAAATGTTAAAGGCTAAAGTGAGTGGGAGTAACTGCCAATACAATAGTTATATTGATGGAAAGGTCCTCAATTTTTTTATGCACAAAATAATCTCTCATATTTTGCAGAAAGCTGCACCAGTTCAGAAAATAAGGTGTAATTTATGATTGAAGATAACACACACACACACACACACACAAACTTTCCTTCTTGAAAGATCCTTATATCTATCATTAGCATCACTGTTATTCCTGTTTGTAATGTTTCAGTAGTGTTACATAATTATTATAACTATGTTGACCATATTATAATTGGCTGTCTACATAATTTTTAAATAATAATTACAATAATTAGCATATTACCTGTCCAATAAAAAGAGAATCATCTTTGGCGTCACCCATCAGGATTTTCTCCATCATTAAACTTTCCACCGCACTAATGTTAATGCCTGTTTCTATTCTTGCCTGTCTTCTGTCTTCAGATGTTTTTTTTTTCCAGTTGTCTAATTTTCCCTCTTCACATCACCAAACACTAAATGTTACTAGCTTATCAACAAAAACAACAGCCAGTGAGCGTGACATTTAAAGTGACTGTCACATTGCGAAATGCGTGGAAAACACCAGCCTCACACTTTCTCCTTAAAATCCCCTGAAAGCGCCAAAAATAGTTGGTTGCCTTGTTCATAAGATTCTAAATCCAAAGGTTAAGCCTATGTAAATATGACTGACAAGACCATGCAGAGGATTTGTTGTGCAACAGATCCTGAACTTGATAAACATCTTGTAAAATGTGTTCCATTGTGAACACTCATTGAAGCGATTTCAATAGGCTACCTATAGGCTATGCCAGTGCTTTCCAAATCTGTCCTAGAGGACCCCCTGCCTTGCACATTTTGTATGTCTTCCTATTCAGACACACCCAGTTTAGTTCTTGCAGTCTCTACTAACAAGCTGATGAGTGGAATCAGGTGTGTTAGATCAGAGAGACATACAAAAATGTGCAGGCATTGGGCTATGCTATATTGAAAGCGGCCACCAAATGTATAACAAATAGATAATACATAGAATTTTAGAATTATAGAACAATTTAAAATTAAATTCAGATAGAATGGCATAAATATTGCAAATGAATGGGTAAAAATAGGAAATTTTCTCACATTGAAATTGGTTTAATGTATATGTATATAGGCCAATGTGTCTGATGTTCAGTTTTTGTCAAATCAACGTCATGTTTTAGGTATCCAATTGTTGTTATATTGACATTAATGATTAGTATATTTATTTTGAATTTGTGTACATTCATGGTGTAATATGAATTTTTTGTTAGCTTGAACCGTGATGTTTCTTTCACCTGTTGGATTTGAAGCTGCTGTAGGTGGATGTGAAAACTATTTAAAAAAACAAACAAACTTTATGTGAATTACCCATGCTGAAATTACAGGTAAACAGTGGAGTGATTATTACATTTATTATGAGTGTGGACTATTCAGATAACACTTCAAAATATAGCAATGTGTTTAACTTTTAAATTAGTACCAAACTACTGCATGCATCTAAATAAGATTATCATTTATAAGATTTTCCATCCTCTTTTGAACATGTTAGCAAACTCTAATGTTCATTCTAAATCTGTATTGTTTTAAGGTCACGACTGCCAACATTTGCATATCGGTCTCTATCCAGTATTCATCAAGTTGCCCACACAGTCACTATAAAGCAATAAAGGTGAAGTAGGACTGATAATATTATTCCTGAATAAAGATTCTTCCAGTAAGTCATCTAGAAGTGGGTGAAACCTGCAAAACATTCCTTTTTCCATAACTGTGGATCAGTACATGCATTTCTGCCCCCATGTGGCAGATTTTTGGATTTTTACTAAATTATTCCCTGAAAATGTAACAGTATATGAAGTATGGCACAGCAACAATATTTTACCTAACAGCAAACTGACAACATGCAAGCAAGGCATAGTTTTAAAGCTATCATAGCAAAAACAGTATTTAAAGGCAAAATACGTAAGAGTTTGTAATAAAATATCCAAAAACCACTTGCACAGTGTTTTATATTTTTAATGTGCTTGTGTAATCTCAAAAGCATAGCAGGTCTGTAGGATCTGCAAATTCAAAGAATTGTGAGATTTAAATAATGAACCGTTCCTGTTCCTTGTCCCCTATCAATGACAAAGCAATATCTGCACTATCCTTGGTTTCCGCCTATGAATACTGCGGCGACATGCGTGGACAAATTATTATATTAAATGACACAACCCTGTTTAAGCTACATTTTAGCTTCTCTGTGTGCACATGCTGTATTTGATGTCACATGTCATAAACCTGGATGAATATGAAGTGACTAAAGATGACTTATTAACAGTATCTGTTTTGGTAGAAGGACCACTGTCCATTGCGAGCCGGGCGGAGCTATTAGCCTCGGACACAGAGGCTGAAATCGTTTCCACTGTTGGGCCACTAGCCTCGCGACACCTCTGTAAAACCTGCTAAATATGCCTTCACTTGACCGCGTGACACATACAAGATTATGCCAGCGAGAGCGAGATCAATTAAATAAATCGCTCTACACATACCATATATAATAGAAGCCGTCCGTTAGTATTCATTACAAACACATGGATAATAAATGACCACGAACAGAAAATAGAGCTGACTGGCGGTATTTTTTATACATTAATGTGGTGTTTTGCTGTTTTTTGAATAATTAACATTTCGGCTAAGAGTGTTTTGTAAAGCAAGCATTACTGAAAATGTACTGAGTAAAATATTACTGAAACTTGATTAGTAAATGCCTTACACTACTGCGTTACAGCAAAAAGTAATTTATTACTGGAATATATTACTTTTGTAATGCTTTCCTCCCAACACTGACCACTAGCTACATAAGAGGAAGATAATTAGAATCTGAACATGAGTCAAGTACGGGTGCAAGAAAGGAGGAGGGAGGACGAGGAGCAGGTCCTGCTGGTAGCCCCCTATTGGCCCACCAGGACCTGGTTCCCCGAACTTATGCTCCTCGCGACAGCCCCTCCTTGGCTGTTTCCTCTGAGGAAGGATCTACTGACTCAGAGATGGGGCACCTTTGGCACCCGCGCCCAGATTTGTAGAAACTCCACGTCTGGACCCTGGACGAGATGCGGAGGTTCTTAGTGGCCTACCTCAAGGGGTAGTTGACACTATTTCTTCTGCGAGAGCGCCTTCTACTAGAGCTGCCTACGCGTTGAAATGGAACTTGTTCGTCGAATGGTGCTCTTCTCGATGAGAAAACCCCCGAACATGCCCGATCAGATCTGTGCTTCTCTTTCTGCAGCAAGGGTTGGAGCGAAGGCTGTCTCCCTTCACTCTTAAAGTCTATGTGGCTGCTATCACTGCAAACCATGACCTGGTCGATGACAGGTCTCTGAGTAGGCATGATCTGATCATCAGGTTGCTTAGGGGGGCTAGGAGATTAAATCCTCCTCGGCCTCCTACTATACGCTCTTGGGATCTTTTTCTTGTGCTAAGAGCATTGAGAGAGGATCCCTTTGAGCCTTTGCTAGCAGTCGAGTTGAGGTTTTTATCAATGAAAACTCTCCTCCTGCTTTCATTGGCCTCCATCAAGAGGGTAGGGGACCTGCAGGCATATTCGGTCAACGATTCGTGCCTCGCGTTTGGGCCAGAGTCTCAATTTCTCATTCTCATTCCCTGAGACCACGGCCCGGCTACGTGCCCAAGGTTCCTACTACTCCTTTCAGGACCAGGTAGTGAGCCTCCAATAGTGGATAGTGGATGCCATCACCCTGGCTTACCAGGCTCAGGGTGCACACGCTCACTCAACTAGAAGTGTAGTGTCGTCCTGGGCGTTGGCACGAGGTGCCTCGCTTGTTGACATTTGTAGAGCTGCTAGTTGGACGACCCCTAAAACGTTGGCTAAATTCTATAGCCTTCATGTTGAACTGGTTTCTTCCCATATTCTCACCTCTAACAGAGCTGAAGAGCCGGAGTAGGACCTGTTCGGTCAGCTTGGCATCTTTCTCCAGTAATCCTTATCAGTTGACACTGTGAGTACTCCGATCCCATCGGCAGTCGGATGTTGCGGAGCATCTGACGCTAGGCCCTCGAGGCGATGTATCCTTGAGAACCGCTAGAGGGCTGGGAGCCCCTGAGTGTAACCATGAGGATCTCAGGTGGTAGAGGTAAGATTACCTTCCCAAGTTGAGGGTTCAATCTTCTCCTATATTCCATGTGCAATTGCCATTATGTAGCTCTGAAAGAGAATGAATTCCGCACGTCCTTCATTGGACGTCCCAGTGTCCAGTTACTTATAGTGCAGTACTGGTCCATCTGCAGAGTCTACCTTCCTACAGACCAAACTCAGGGGGTTGGTGACTCTCACATGGGGCTGGAAGGGACAGTCTCTATGGCCCTTTGGTAGGGATCCCTATTCGCCGGTCACCGACGTGACGTTAGAGTGACCAACTGAAAGGGAACGTCTCGGATACGTATTGTAACCCTCGTTCCCTGAAGAAGGGAACAGAGACGTCACATCCCGTCGCCATAGAGGCTGTACCACCGCTAGGGGCCGTAAAACCAGCTCAGCTCCTCAGCGAAGACCTAATGAACGGTAGATCGGCTGACCTACTTATACTCGTGCCGCGATTGGGTTCAGCTGATCCTAATCAGCGTATGCCAATGAAATTCATTGGCGTGTTTGCATACACGCAGAGTTGTTTTGGCATCTCAAAGCGAGATTCCTATTCGTCGGTCACCGACGTGACGTCTTCGTTCCCTTCTTCAGGGAACAAGGGTTACAATACGTAACCGAGACGATACTATTGCACACAATCTATATCTGGTATTCAGGTCAGGATTTGAAAGCAGCTTTATCAAATGACCTTTAACAATCACATCATTCATAATTAATTCTTACCTTTGTGTGAACTGACTCCAGTTGAAGCATGAACCAAAAGTCAGCTTTATGAACATAACCATACATTTCTCCTGGCAACACTCACATTTTTAGCATACAGCATATATTGTGTAAATGGTTCTTACAACCAGGCAGCATGATAGGCTGTCAATACAGGTCAAGTGAAGATCTCGCATGCTGAGATTGCTAAAACACAAACAAGACCATACAAACTAAATAATGTCGAAATGCTATACAAACTGGGTGAAATGATTGAGAGTGACAAATTTAGTAGTCTAGTGTCAATGATGGGTAGTAACGGATTACATGCAATCTGGATTATTTATTCATAATTAAAGTTTCTGTTTCTGGCTTCCCATCGTTTAAAGTTAAAAGTTAAAGTCATATTATTTAACTATTACATTTCTGGATGTGTAATATGTAAAATCATTGCTGTTTTGATGTGTATTATTCATGTTTGTTTGAGTGCATGGATTAAAAAGTTTTTTTACTCAGTTACTCTCAATACTCAGTTGAGATATCTCTTAGGAAGTAAATATTTTAACTTAAATTTAATAAATTTTAAAGTGTATCATCAAAGACTCAGAGGTTTTTAGTCCTTATGGCTCTTTTCCACTGCATAGTACGGTACGGTTCAGTACAGCTCACTCCACTGGGAACAGTACCCGGTCTTTTTTTTAGTACCACCTCAGCGAAGGTTCTAAGTGAGCCGTACCGTTACCAAAACGTGACGTGTAAACTCTGCTGGTCATTGATTAGCCGGAGAAAATCGTCTGCGTCACTGAACTTACCACACGAGACACAACAGACCCACTAGATTTAAATCAGCACAGCCAGCGAAGGATCAGACGCAACTGTTTTGTTTGAAGAAACGCACCTTTTTGTATCGTGATCAGTTGAGGAAGTATAGACATTCCTCTGGTTGATAGCTGAGGAGTGGATCCAGCGAGAGCTTGATGGGGCGACGCGGAATGAAAAATGCTCCATTGTTTTGTGTTTAATTGTTTGTTGCGTGTTTACAAGGATGTCACGGCAGTAGAGGTGGCGCAACTATAACGACACATGAATAATCCCGCCCACTCTAAAGCGGTACTAAACTGCATTGGAAACCGAGCCGAACTGAGCCGTGCCGTGCCGAGCTGAGTCGTGCCATGCAGTGGAAAAGCGCCATTAGTGCACGCATGCGCACACACACACACCTTACTCTGAAAGAAAAAACAGACAGCATGCTTCATTGATTACCTTATCTGTTGAATGTCAAAGGGGAAGATTAAGGCATTCATTTCCATACAGAGATGAGAAGGTGAGAGGGGTGGGGGTGTTCTGATGACATGTTTTCCTCTTGCTGCAAAACAGTTATGTAAATGATCCCAATTCAGCCACCGACGATGCACTGTGAATGATCTTAAATATGTATTACTTATGACACAAAACCCACAAAGAAAATGGCCAAAAAAAGACTCCTCTCTAAAGCTTGTACTCTGCATTAAGCAGAATAAAAGGAGGATTTTTGAAGCACACACAGTAAAATAAAAATCTAGGTCATGCTATTTTCTTTCCATTTTGCGCCACATCTCTTCATGATAAAGAGGCTGAAATCACTTCGCTGATCTTAATAGTGGCAGCACTGTGGAAATACAATGTTATGGTTCAATTTGGCACAATACATGAAGAATTCATGCTGCTGCAGCCATTTATCATTTTAGACAAATAATGCGTGCATACCATCAAAGAACGAGACCGATGTGAAGATTTCTGTGATTATTGATTGCCCCCAGGCAACTATGATAAAGACAATAAAACTGTTTCACGCTCTGTCATTAATTTAAGGGAAATAAAGAAGAATTTCGAATCATTTGTTGTGCTCATTTAGCTCATGAGATTTTTAGGCCGAAAAATCACTATCAATATCAGTGCAGCGAAGAAGTGAACAAAATGAAAATATGCAATAAATTAACAGCATATTAGGGGGCAATTAGGATGCGAAGAGGGATTTAAAAATCCATTCTTTCATTTCACAGCTTTCTCATAATGGCTGTGCAAATGTGTTTTTTAGCTCTCTGAGGAGCACTGCCCGTGTTGAAATGTGAGATTTGAGAGTTACGGCTAAGGGGAAGATAAATAATGAATAACATCTTTAATTTAAGTCCTTGTTCAGTCACTCAAAGCTTTTGTATGACTCGTGCACAAGCTGTTTTATGGTACTTATGTAGTGTTTTTTTTTTTTTCAAAGTCTGACTCATTAAGGCTTTTATCACTTGAAATAGTTAACCTTGGGTCATTCTAAATGGAGTCCTGGGTTATCTCGCATCACAATCCACACTGCTTATAATTTCCACAGGTTTAACAATTAATCTTATTCATAAGCAAACATTCTGAACGTTTATCCTGGGTTTATATTCTCATTTGCATATTTGACATGTCAGTGCCATTGACCATCTTACCCTAAACCATCCTCTGAGGCCCCTCTACGAAGAGTCCCTGGATTCCATTTTTCAAGCAGTATCTCCTCGAACCCTGCAGTCTTACCTCACGGCTTGGAGAAAATTTAAAGCCTTTCACCTCCTCCATTATATTCCCCGACCTTTCCCTCTTAACTATAACCTCTTTCATCTTGTTTCTAAATTTAAACAACATGCAAGTTCCATTAAAGGCTATTTGAGTGGATTTCTATTCTTCCACAAGATCAGGAAAATAGGCAGGAAAATATGCTAACTTACAGAAAAGCATTAAAGAGGGCTGTATACTGTGTATACTGCTGTAGCGACAATAAACCTCTCTTGAATCTTGAATCTTGAAGAAAACAAACATAACCCTCGGTATCTATTCAATATAGTGACTAAATTAACAAAAAATAAAACATCAACAGGTACTGCTCTTCTGCAAGACCACAGCAGTAATGATTTTATGCAATATTTTACTTCCAAGATTAATACT
>JAUMHI010000055.1:16388632-16420543 GCA_032359435.1 Enteromius unitaeniatus
GTTCAGTGCTTTGCTACAATCTGTATTGTTAAAAGCGCTATATAAATAAAAGTGACTTGACTTGACTTGACTTGACTTAAAAGAAAAAAAAAAGTTGCATCTTTTGGGGCGCTCTCTTTTGTTTGACAGCTGTCCTTATTCCCTTATTTTGAGGAGCACTCAGGGTTAGGATCTGGCCGTCCCCCTCCTTCCTCTCCCGAGCCTTTAGGGCTGTCCACCCTAGGGCTCGGCAGCCCTTCTAACCCTGAGTATTCTCCCTGGGCAGCACGCCAAACAAGCTTCGCTTACATACGTAATTACCGCCAAGTATGATTGTGAAATCAGTCTTAAATTTTTGTTAACGATTTACTAAATCATGCAAGCAATATGTTAAAAAAATGGCAAAACTGCTAGCAGCATGCTAAAACATGTTAGCAATATGCCAAATCAAACTACTGATGTAGTGCAAAATTTTATTGAAGTAAATTTTTCAGACTTTTCAAAAGTTATTTTAAAACTTTCAAACAAAGCTTTGTCAAACATCAAAGTTTGTTTACAAACTTTACTCATCTAGTTTAAAATATAGTTCAAATGCCCAGAGGCCTTGCAGATATGGCTGCCAAACAGACAGACAACGACATAAGAAACATACCTTTAATCAAGGTTAAAAGTGGGGTTAAGTTCAATATAAAAAGCCTATTGTTTTATAATAAGAATAAAATAATAAGAAGCTTTTACATTTTACAAAACTACCTCTTGCGAATGACTTGAAGGTGAGTACATAAAGACAAATTTTTTGCCAATCTGTGAGAACAATATCATCTGCTAGCTATTCATCCCTTGACTTCAAGACAAACCACATTGAAATTTCTTTAATCCCTTATTTAGTCAGGCTCACACAGGTGATTGCATCTCTGCAGTGCTGCTCGAGGCCTTTGATTACATGTAAACAGCTCCTCATCAGTTTGCAGTACACGAGGCCTCTTGAATCCTCTGAGCTCATGCTCACCACTGGTGGGCTTTTATTCATGTGTTGCTAGGATACACAACTTTCAGATAGTGATGATTGTGGGCATGTGCCATTCTTAACATCTGCTCCATAAATATTAAAACAATGGTGATGAAAATGGGAAATCTAAAAGTTTGGATACACTTTTAATCTGCTCTTCAAAGGTTGGGATGTTTAATGTAAATCAATATCAAAACTATCTGTATTCATTTTATATACAGTCCATGTGGTGCAACACAAATGTAAGAAAAAAATTATATCAGTAATCTGCTGTCACGTCAGCACAGCCCAAAGATCCGAGATCAGCCAGTTCCGAGTGCGCTCACTCTCCTGAGTACTAACGAGGCAAACCTGCATCAATTACCTGCTGCAGTACAAAGTAGATGCACACCAGTCATACAGCGGCTGAGCTCAAGGTAACAATGTTTGAACCTGTTCATTCTCTTACTTACCTGTTTCAGAGATTCGCGGTGATCATCGCCATCTATCTCCGAAGCTAAAATCCTGTGAATACACTGAGTGTGCCTGTGTCCACAGCTGTCTACACATCCCCGGAAAGCGCACAAAGAAACCGAGCACCAGCAGTAAGATAAACACGACTCACCTGTGCGCATTCACCTGCTTAATCCAGCGCAGCTCTAGCTTGTGATTCCGGGAGCCGATCTTGTATTTGAATGCCTTTGATATTGACTTGCCAAATGACCTCTATTCACCTGCTTTTCCCAGGTCCGTTGAAATCAACTCAACCTTTGAAGAGGCTCTGGTTTAATAGCGTTCCGGAGATCGCTCATTATGGACTATTTTTGTTAATTTTTTAGAGACCTTTTGCTATATGCCTGAGATTTATGTTTGAGTCTATTTCCTGTTACATTAATAAACCTTTAAGTTGGATTTATATTTCTGAGTGCTTCTAGACATTACATCTGCAGTGCTGGGTAGTAACTGATTAAATGTAATCTGGATTAAAAAGTACTGTTAAAAGATAATTTGATTCTTATTTTTGTCAACTCACAACCCACCCTGCAGTTCATTTGAGAAGCCTAGTTTGGAAAACCCAGAAATAATGTAATGTTTAATAGATTTCATGATCTTGGTAACATAGAATTGAATACTTGTATTAATAATATTTAAAATTAATATTTAAAAAAAGAAAAAAAAGAAAACAACTTAACAACTAAACTGTCCAAACTAGCATTTCCTTCAGGTTATTTGTAATGAGTAACAGACAGTGCTAGACCCTAGCTTTTTACAATTTTATTTATTTCTGTGATCAAAGCAGAATTTTCTGCATCATTAATCCAGTCTTTAGTGTCACATGATCTTTAGAAATAATTTAATGCATTATATGCTGATTTGCTGCTTTAGTAACATTTCTGTTGAGAACGAAAACTGTAATATATTTTCAGGATTTCTTTGATGACTAGGTCTTGAAAATCCATGAAAGTTCATTGATAAGGTTGAAAAGAACTCTTTTGTAACATTATAAAGGTTTTCGTACATACTTGCTGAATAAAAGTGTTATTAACCAAAAAAGACATAACAAAATCATTTGGTATTAAAAAGTACGTCACAATGATCTTGCTTAATGCATGAAATGTAACTCTCTGATGCATTAAATATTCTCCACAATGATGTACTAATGCATTTTGAGTTTAATTTATATAACGAACAAACACATTTAAAGAGAACAATCATAAGGGTAATTGTCCCGCGAATCATTACAGTAATGGTCAAAGTTTGTGTCGATAAGGATGTGATTTTAAAGATCTGTCTTCAGTGGATACCAGCATTAGAGAGTTAAGTATAAAACCTGAGCACAGAGAAGAGCAAGCTCAGAATGAGATGTGCTGATTGTGTTTTGTGTTTGGAAGTGTGTTTGATCTGCTGTATTGTTTGATCAAAAATTTCTGTCTGGAGTTTCAGATAGTGAAATAAAATAATAATAATGTTCACCACATACCCCAGTGCCAGAAATATGCTGTGCCTGAACAAAGAGACAATTGAGAATCATGGGAGGAAAAAATAAGAGTTTATGATTCCACTAAATAAATAAAAAATGCCAGAGACCATTGTATAAAGATTGAATTCATAACACATTGAAGACACATATCACAGCCAGAAAAACATGTATTCTAACAAGAATACAAATAAGAAATGCACTTTCCTCCTAAACTTTGGAAGTGTTAATGTTTCTGAACAGTCCCTTTTTGTTTGTTCATCTACATGTGTTGAGAATCAATGATATCCAGGTACTTTGCTTCAATAATCTTCGGCAACAAGTAGTTCCTGCAAAGATAATGTTATGTTATGCATATATGCAACCCTGGACCACAATACCAGTCATAAGGATAATTTTTTTTAATCGAAAATAAAATAAAATAAACTTATTGTTAAAAATTATTGTATACCTTATTGGAATGAGCATGATCATAAGTAAAGGGAAGATCATCTTCATATAGGGCAGAGGGTACATCCCAAACGCACACAGGATGATCAGCTGAACAATCTGCAGGCCTGTGAAATAATGCACCTTCCTCTGAGGTACTCTGCGGATGTAGTGAGTGGGTGGATACGACGTCTTGGGAACACAGATTGCGATAAGAATGATCAGTGACAGATTTGTTCATTTTTGTCAACATAATCTTATTTACTTTCCTAAAACACATTCCATGAAGGAACCAAAAAGAATTTCCAGCAGCAAGATGATGGTCTGACACAAAACCATTCAACAGCATGACACAGAAGATACTTGATCTTAAACATACAGTTATAAAGAGTTGAATCATGGGCCAGTGAGATATCACGGTTTGACTCTTGATGTGTCTTGTCAGTACAAAATCTCAAATTTACCTTGCTTCACATACGCCTTATTCAGCCCACCACCATTTTAATAACACACAACACCACAACAACTAGTAAACAGACCAGCAGCATTCGCATTTGGCATATTGTTGTGCATCCTAATGTCGATCGTTTAGCTGTAATAAAGTGATAACACATCATTTCACAAATTCAGATTTTTTTATCCTTTGTTCGCCCAGACAGTATATACTGACAGGAGATAATGGCGACATTGTTTACGGTGTAAAGTAAACTCACATGGAAGAAACACTTTGGCTAGAACATGAATGTCTTTACATACCATCAAAGACATATAACATTCAAAGTGACAAAGAAAAAAGCTTGGCATCGATCGCTGAACTCACTTTACTGCAAATACTCACTCATTATGTTAGAAAAAATCTCAATGTATTTAGAATGTAGGCTTTTAATTCAATTTTTATTTTTATTTATTTTTTTTTTATGGAAAAGTGATTGTATTTCATTTTGTTTATTCCTTATTTTATGAGTTCGAGCTTGTCGGCATATATAAATAAGCGAAGCTTATTTGTTTGCCATGCTTCTAGGGCAGGGGTGGGGAACCCTGGTCCTCGAGGGCCACAGTCCTCTAAGTTTTTCATACAACCCTGCTTCAAATCAAATGGATCCAACAGCCAATGAAGGTCTGCACAATCACTAGTTTATTTGAATCAGGTGTGTTTGCGCAGAGAAACATGGAAACCTTGCAGGATGAGGGCCAAGGTTCCCCACCCCTGATCTCTGGGGATGAAACTCAGGGCTCTGGAGAGGAAAGAGGTGGACAAGAGGAGGGAAATGGTAAGTTTATTTATAAACATGATTGGAACATTTTATGTTTGTAAATTTAAGTTTGTTAGTTTTTTTTAAATAGCCTACCAACAGAGTGAGTAAAGCAAATATTTGATTGGTTAACCTTTTCAGATAAACACAGTTTGAGATATGAAAAATGTAATGCATTTCATTATTTATATGTGACCCTGGACCACAAAAACAGTCTTAAGTCGCTGAGGTATATTTGTAGCAAAACCAAAAAATACATAGTATGGGTCAAAATTATTGATTTTTCTTTTCCAAAAATCCTTAGGATAGTAAGTAAAGATCATGTTCCATGGAACATATTTAGTCAATTTCTTAACGAAAATATATTCAAACTTACTTTTTGATTAGTAATATGCATAGCTCATCATTTGAACAACTTTAAAGGTGATTTTCTCAGCATTTAGATTTTTCTGTACCATCAGATTCCAGACATTCAAATAGTTATATTTCGGTCAAATAAAAAAAAGAAAAGAAAAGCCTGTGGCATCAAACTTGTCATTCTTAACATCAAAACGTGCAAAAAAGTAGACTTAAATGTGTTTGAACTGTAATTGATTCATTTAATGACATTCGTTTGTATTAAATTGTTCTGATTTTACTTTATTTTATTTTCAAAATGCATCCGAATGTTTATTATTAAGCAAGGACTCCCCGTCATTCCTATATGACAGCGCAGCAGTTTGCGCTGGCTCAATGAAAACAGGCACATAAGCGAGTTAGAAAATGCAGTAATGAATGAGCAGTGGGTGAATATTTGAGACAGTGGAGCTTAAGAGGAGAAAGACACAATAAGTTTTTAGTCCACACAGCCATGTCTGCTTGTTGCAATTTCCTGTTTACCCTCACAGCCTCGTTTTGAAATCAGAATGGCACTGAGCTGAATAAGGCGTATTGCTTTAAAATCTGTTGCTGGTGCTTTCCTGTTGACTTTAAACCTGTACATCTGCATTGTTTTTTCTAACAGATTGGGATTCAAAAACAAAAAAGACGCTTTACAACCACACATAGTCCCTCACTCCACTCTATAGTAGAGTATAGTGCTAGATATTGATTTTCCTTGGGGTTGTACAATCAGCACTATTAAATTACACATTAAATGATGGATCGTTGATAAATGCTCAGTTATTTGGAGACTTGGATTGAGGTCAAAGAGTCTTGTGTTTTAATCCCAGAGGAAGGCTGAACATGTACAACTTTTAAATAAACTAAGTTACTGTAAATGTTTAACTGCTTGTATTATGCTTCTTTATTAGCTTGAGCTATAATGGATGGTGCTCTTTATATACAGTGACACTCACCAACTGCTTTTAGCAGATTATGGTTCACTTGAATGGCAATCAGTCAAGAAAGATGTATTTTCCCCACATAATGGTGGAGTGCAAATTGCCTTAGAACATTCTTCTTTAAATGTTTTTTTTTTCATATTTACTTCATATCTTATACTTTTTCATACTTAATCAAAAATTGGTTTCTACCAGGAAAAGTCATAGTGTTGTATCCTAAGTGCAGTTCACCCCCAAACATAGATTATAAATGAGTATACTCAAATTAATAGTTCTTTTCTACTTCTAAAAGTTTTGTTTGGTGACAATTTTTACTATTTGTTCTGTGACGAGCTTGTCTCAAAAAACTACTGAGCAGGGACGTAAGGAAGTAATATAGCCCTCTCAAATCATCACAACTTGTTCACACATCTATGTTAAACATTTAACCCACACACAGATGTGTGATCACTTGCATATTATTTTTTCAGTAGAAACTTAAATATGCTGTGATACGAAAGTAATACATTATTATGATTTGGTCTGTTAGCTCTCATCCTCAGCCACTACAGTCACCTCATCACCTCTGGACTGCATTTCCCATCATGCACCACGCACTCTCACCTGTTTCAGATTTGCAATCACACGCCTGCTCTCAATTAGCCACACCCTCATTTGCCACAGCATTTAAGTCAGATTTGCACACCAACATTAGTGAAGTCTTGTATTTCCTGGTGTTACCTTTCCTGTGTTTGAGTTCAGTATTTTTTGACCCTTTGCCTGTTTTGACTTAGTCTGATTGTTTGCTGCCTGTCTTGAACTTCTTGCCTGTTTATATTGACCACAAATCTGCTCTATCTCCTCTGTTCCTGTTTGCCTACTGACTACCCAATAAAGAGTTCATGCAAATGGATCCGCACATCCCCGTGGGGTGGCTACTGACACAGTAAAGGTGTCCGCAGTGAGGAACTGGCCCCCACCAACCAACATCACTGAGCTGCAGAGCTTCCTCGGCCTACATCCTCTTATTACAGAAGGTTCGTCACTGACTTTGCAACCACTGAAAACCCCTTACATCAGATAAAAAATAAAAGCTGGTGGTTTGGGTGGTCTGAGGACGGTGAAGCAGCCTTCCAGCAGCTGAAAACTCCGCCAACCAGAGAGCCAATTGGCAAGGTGCCTGGAGATCCTCCAAGAGTACAACTTTGAGGTTCAGCACCAACCAGAGCCTCTCCGGGCGTCTATGCGTCCCTGACAAGCAGTGGTGGGCAGTAACGAAGTAGTTGTAATTTTTTTACTGGAGTAGTTTTATTTTTTAGCATCTTTTAATTTTACTTCACTACATTCCTAAGCAAATGATCGTACTTCTTACTTCACTACGTTTCATAAACATATCGTTACTCATATATCACATGCTCCGATTAAGACGCAGACGAGCGATTTATTAACAAACTGATTCTTTTTAATGAACCTGTTCAATTGGTTCGTAAATCACACCAAACGATTCATTCTCAAATTGGAAAGATCTGATTGCAGCTGTTCTCGATTCGACAGCTCAAACGATCCGTTCAGAGCGAGTCTCCAGTGAACCGAACTCACAAGAACAGCTGGCGTGTAGACTTATGATGCGTAAAGTAAGTTTAACTGAAAATCATATTTAGGTAAAAATTGTTAGTTTGTTACACTGCAGTAAAGAGTGATCTATTTAAGTACACTGAAAGGAATGCAGACATCAACATCAGTGTCTCCAGGTTAAAAAACGTTCATATTCCCTGCTGCTATAATGTTAATGTTAGCAGTTTTATTAAAATGCTACGCATTCAGCCTTACGTCTGTTTTTATACTGTTCATCAGCGGTATACATTTTTTATATTGTTTGGATCACATAGCTGAGTGGACAGATATGAATGTTTATTCATAACTATATACTGAAAATAAGTAACGTTAGGTCTAAATATTGTTATCTAACATTAATCCTAACAAGCTTGCTTGTACTAATTTATAGTCATTTTTAGATAATGTCTAAATATTTCTGATATAATTAAGTTACCTCTGAGGAGAAAAAAAGAAAGGATGTGATATTCAGGTAACCACATTAATTATTAAAGGGGGAAGTAATGCCTTCTGGGGACAGTTGGCCAAAAATGTTTACAATACAGACAAGGTTTGAGAAGAATATACATGTACAAGACAAGAACCACTCATTATTGGCAGGGACCTGAAGAGATTCTGGACCAAATTTCGGAGGTGGTCCTCCGGGTCAGTCAGTGCTAGCATCAGGGTGCATTATGGGTATTTCTTTTGAGTTGACTTAAAGCAAGACATTTAAGCAAGACAGTTGGGTTTTTGCATTATTGATGTTATGTTTGTTCATGTTCAAGTTAGTTTGGTTCATTTGCAGCCCTCTTATATAAAAGTGTAACTTTTTTCATCATAGAGAGCGATGTATCGGAGAGAGACTTGTTGATATGGCCTTGCATATGGATGTTCTTACTCTGTGTTCAAATTATAGGTGAAAGATGACAGTGCTGCCTCCTGTTAGGTAATTTTGTCTGTGTACCTGTTTACAGAGACACTCAGGGTCTTGCGTTGTATGGGACACAAATGCTCGCACGTTGTATTAACCAAGGTAAGGTACATGTAGTTTAGCCTACGTTCTAACAAACAACAGCCAGTTGTTGCAATATAATCTTGAACATGTTATTAAAAGACAAACACACACACCCACATATATATATGTGTATATATATATATATATATATATATGTAACATACATAAATATACAAAAGAAAAAAAAAAACGTTATTAACCAGTATTTTTTTCAGGAATATAGAAAGAACCGAAACGATAAAATATTAATTCTGCTCGGAGTGAACCGAATGGATTTTTCTTTTGTTTTTAAGCCCTGGTCTTAACTTTTATTGCATCCTTGCTGGAAAAGTGGTGACACTTTATTTCAATAGCCCACTTTATATATTCTAATAAAAGTAACTTTGCAAATACATGTGAACTAGCAGTCATTAGAGTATTAGTAGACTTTCTGCTTAATAACATAACACCTTATTTTGATGGGGCCACAACATACTATTTATACTGACTATCATAAACTTTGCAAGTCAACTTATTTTACCAACCTGTAATGATCAGGCTGGATGTGCCAACCTTGGCCACAGGATGGCACTCCAGCGCCCTATGAACTCTTTGTGTTTAGTGTATCTGTTCTCAGACCCGAACTTTATCAATGAACTCATGTCTCCGCCCCTTGTGTGTGTTGTCGTAGTAGTTCATTCATGTCTCCGCCCCTCTGTCTAATATGTGTGTGTATTTAAGTCTCAGTTTGTCTTCTCCTCAGTGCGGTTCATTACACTGTCTATGGAGTATTGTTTGGAGTGTTTACATATACTGTTTCCTTGTTCCTCTTTGTGTTTCTTGATCTGGATTACCGTTGCCGGCCTCACTTGATTCACAGACTATTCCTCTCGCTCTGCCTCTCAGGATTCTGCTTGCTCATCGAAAGGACCCTTAATGCCCCTTAAAATGTTTGCACTTGAATCCACACGACTCCCTGCCTCCATAATCGTTACACAACCCTAAACCTACCTTAACAGTCTCCTTTGAGAGTTAGTATTCAGTTGCAAATTAATAAGAATTAGTTGACATATAGTTACAAAGTTACTTATAGTAATAAGGATGTCTAAAATGGATCTCAAATAACCTTGTTTGTGTCCAACAAGATATTCCACTAAATAATACTGACTTGTTCTTTAAGCAGAAGGGCCATTCGGTCACACATCTGGTTTCCATCAATAGACGTGAGAGCGATGTACAGGAAGAGGCCGTAGAGAACGGGTTTAGGTATCCACTGCAGAGGAACCGGCAGCAAAAACACAGACAAACCAATCAGAATGTTGGCAGCCAGCGAGGTTAGTCGTGTCTCCTTCACGCTGACTACCCTGCAGGAACACAGAAGGACCTGTTTTACAGCTCCGGTTAATCACACTTGATGTGTTACTCACACTCTCATATTTAAATATCATCTGTGAGTATCATGTTCTCTATGTGCTTGCAATCACGTTTCATAGAGGTGTCCGCCCTCCACGCGCTGCTCCACCAGCGCCAGCTGACGCACATGCAGCGTGGAGTGTGGGAAAGCCGCATGCATCCATGGTAAACCCAGCACTGACATCAGGATGTTGATAAACCCAGAGAGCATCAGGTCCCAGTGGTATGCTGTTCCCTTTAGCAGTCTGAAACACACGCACACCAAAAGAGATCATACAGCATCCCACGACTTTCTATGCTAAACTGACACTTTGAATGATGCCTTACTGATCTCTGAAAAAATGTTATTCCAGCAAATATAGTAGAAGCATGAAAACAAGCTTTCAATGTTTAAACTCAAATATGTGACCCTGGAGCACAAAACCAGTCATAATAGTATTTTTTTTTTAAATTGAGATTTATATATCCTTTAATATATGGTTTGACAATATTTGAAGGGAGATCTATTTGAAAATCTAGAATCTGAGGGCGTAAAAAAAGCAAAATACTAGGGTGCTAAATATTGATAATGGGTCTCATTCATTTGTGACTTTCACACATATATAATAATTCATCAAAAACTTTCATGCTAAAATGTATTCTAAATGTACAAAAAAAGTTTTTGTGAGAAATTCAAATGTTCTTATAATTACGAAAAAACTTTTTGCAATTTCGCAATTATGACCTAATTTTCTTTGTAAGGCATATTACTTATCAAAAATCACTTTTTGATATATTTACAGTAGGAAACTTAATATCTAAAAGGAACATGGTCTTTACTAAATATCCTAATGATTTTTGCCATTAAAGAAAAAAAAAAAGACCCATTGACTATCGCTACAAATATACTTGTGCTACTTCTGACTGCTTTTGTACTCCAGGTCATTATATGCAGTGTTGGGGGATAATACATACAAAAATTATGTACTCTCATTTATTTTTCAAGCAACATTTATTTTCTGATTGCTCTCCTGTCCGTATGTTCTTTAAGAAATCAAGAGTAAGTTCAGAGTATGTACAAACATTGATTTACTCAATCTCGCAAAAACAGTCAGTATCTCTTAAAATGAATAAAACAAGGGCAATGCAAGTGGAAACTCAGAATATGACTCAATCCTGCAATAATTAAATATGTTAAATAAAACAAATATCCTCTATAAATATTCACTCCTATTTTATTAACCAATGTCTTTGCTGCTGAAACTGTTACTAAGTCCGTAGTTTTTCCACAGAATGTACTACTTTATCACTTTTGCTGTGGGTTGTTTTTCATGTCTGCAGGTTTAAGCAACCGAAATAATTTAAGATTTGGCCTCTAAAAAGTAACTTTTACCAATTTTACCCTGCCAAAAATGTGTATTTTACCCTTTTTTTGTATGTGAAAGCCTGGCAAACCTGGCTGCTGACCTACGATGATCCAATCAAACCACACTAAGAAAAAATTACTTTAGTAAACTAAGCAAGGCAGTTAATTACTTTTTAGGAGTAATATTGTAATTCATTACTTTCAAAAGTAACCCAACACTGCAAATACGACTCTATTCATTGAAATATTTTTTTTAATTTTCTGCATACCTGTTCTCTGGGACATTGGTGAGGGATACCACAATATTCTGGTCAGTAAAGATGAGCAAGGCGAGGAGAAAGCCAAGACCACATGCACTTAATACATTCATCGCTGTCAACTGATCAAAAGCTGCTACTTTGAATAGGGCTTCATTCTGGTAGTTGAATACTGGAACTGTGAATCAACATATTGGATGAAATGAATGTATAATTCACCAAATTATTGAAAATTCTGCAAAAACTTAATTTGCTAAAGCTTTCAATCACATTCAAACCTGTCATCTCAGAGTGCATTGCGAAAGGTGTGATGTCAAAGGCAATGGTTGAGGTGTCAAGTTTGAATCAGAGTGTGAACATGCAATATGGCAGCTCTAGTAATGGAAGTCAAACCTTTTAAATAATACTAATAAAATATAAAATAATAATAAAATATATACTGTATATATATATATATATATATATATATATAAATATTAATCTGAATCTCTTTTTCCCAATATATTTACTTGAAATACTCTTTTTTTCAAGGTTTCAAGATTTCAAGGTAATACGTTTTTAAAAAATATTTTTCTTTTATTGGTTGGTTAATGGTGACATGTAGAATGCAGGTAAACAAATAAAACAAATAATTTTCTTTCCCTGTATTTTTGTTTGAAGACAATAGTATGCTATTTAAATCAGTGTGATAAAATTTGTTAGGTCACACGTATGTGCAGAAGTGTGAAAGAGATAAAGTTTATTAAAAAAAAAAGATTTCATTTCAGTCAATTCATCCCACAGTGCCTCTAAAATACTTGTTATTAAGAACATTGTGTATAGGTACAACTTTAATGTTGCTCTTTTTTCAAACTTGACAGCCTTAATTTCCATTAAATATCCTGCCAATCATTTCCTTCTGCAAGTCTGGAATCACATTATGGCAGGTAAATGATGACAAAATGTTCTGATGGAGTTCTGACAGGTTGCATAATTATTACATTCAACATGACTGCGCAATGAAATTGCATCTAACACAGAATCTATTTGTGATAATTATGATAGGAAAAGTACTACATGACGTTTTTTTTTTTTGACAAGAGGACTCACGCTTAATGTCCATGAACAGGTAGGAGCCCACAAAAGAAAAGATGACCACAGATATCGGCAATGCACAGTCTGATACCACCTCCCTGACTTTAGCATGCAGGAATGGGCTGGAGAGAAACAGGAAAATAGAACATGTAAACCTTGAGTTATACATTAAAGCCTGTGTCTACCACTAAATGAAAAAGTAATTGATTTTTATCTTACAATTGTGACTTTTTTCTCACAATACAGATTGTTTCCCTCAGAACTGCATGATATGAACTCACAATTTTGAGTTTTTTTTAGTAATAAGTAAACTGATAATCATGAGTTAAAATGTCTTTTTTTTTAATTTCCAACAATACTATGGAAAAATACTACAGTATACTTTTTTCAGTGTTGAAAGCAGGCTTCCATAGTAATAAGTCCATGTTTAACTATTTTTAGGCAGTTGTGGCCTAATGGATAGGGAGTTGTGTGTGTGTGTGTACTTGGATGGGTTAAATACAGAGCACAAATTCCTAGTATGGGAAACCATACCTGGCCACTTGTCACGTCATTTCTTTTTCATTTTTCATTTTTAGATCAGATGACCAACCAGGAGCAAATAATGCTAATTACAGTTAAACAGCCTATAATGACCTTCTCTTGATGAGGAAGAGGGCATAGCCCAGCCACAGTGTCCCCAGCATCAGCAGCAGGCAGAGAATAGGGCGCTCTCTGGTGCACAGGACCATTGTTGCAGCCATTGATACCCCTCCGTTCCCTGATCCGTTCACTGCCTGATGAAGTATCACACCCAGATGATGCAGTTCCTCTGTGCTTCCGTTGACTAGTGTAAGGCCATGATAATACTTATGAAATACTGAGAGAAAAGAAATATAGTGGACAGCATTGAAATGAATCATCAAAAAAAATATAGAAAAGAAAACCCAAAACCAACAAATAGTGTACCCAAAAACAACAAATAGGTCATAATTTCATAAGGTCTCTCTTACGGATCAAATGAATTAGATTTTTCTGAAACATTAAAAGAGATCTAAGGTAGAATGTTCATGCTGCTCTTTTGTGTTCCGTGAAAGTGAATAAGATGTTCTGAATGAATCTGTTTTTGAATTTCATTAATCAAATCAATGCACTCATAAAGTTGCTTCATTTCTAAATGAATCAGCCGTTTTAAACTAATCATTTGAATAACTGAATCAATGAATCATTAATTAAGACAGGGACGGTTTTAGTGTCATATTTATTTATTCATTCATCACTAGTCTAAACCAGCCAAGGTACCAACACAAAAACACTTACTGTTTAATTATCCCTATTGAAAAATCACAATAAATACTACATAATTTTGCAAATATTTAACACACCTACCCTATTATTGCCGAAAATAAGTCATATGGGTAACTTTTATGTTACTCTATCTTATTTATTATTTTCAAAGAACGTATGTTATCGCACATCATCAACAATATTCTTACATCAAAATGCATCAACATTTTAATTCTCTTCCGATTTCTTTCTCACTTCATTCCCTGTTGTTAAATCATCATTTATGATTTATATCTGAGATACTACAAGCTTGCTCTAGTTTGGATATAAGTTTCAGTGTCGCCTGTGGTCCTTTTACATATCACAGCTCTAAACTTACTCTTCATGGTGCCTTTCAAAGCGTCGCCCACAAAAGCAATGGAGATGAACAAAGCTATCACTTCTTCTGTGGAGCTGAGAGGACACACAGTACACAGTGAGCAACTCATCTTGCCTTTTATCAAAGCAACAGAGCAAAAACCAAGACATAACAACAAAATCAAGGCATGCCATGAACAGAGATTACCACACACGACAGGACAGTGCAGATTTATAATGAATGTTTATGCTACAGAGAGAGGCCACAGCAGAGGAGTCTGAGGTATATCAGAATGTGGCGTCTGCCTGAGGAGATTTCATACATCAAAACAAGACAGCTAGATTGTTACATTTTGTCAAGCAAACAAGTGAGGTGCATGTGTGTGCATCACAATACTAGGGTGTTAATGTTTTGATGTATTAAGCTGGCTTGATATGCTTTGCGATTACTAGGGTGTTCTAGGTGGTTGCTACCTGGTTACTAGTTGGTTGCATACTGATCCAAACCTTAAAAAAATGTATCCTGTCTGGCAAACATATATACAAAAAGTAAAACAATATATATAGAAAAAAGTCTGACAAATGTACAGCTGTACTTCTCAGGTTGGAAAAAAATACTAGTCTGAATAAATAAGTAAAATCACATTCCTGGCAGATAAACACATACTTATCCACTGACCGTTTGAAGAGCTTCATAAACAGGCTGACATTGAAGATGCCTCCCAGTATGAGGAACAGACTGTTCCAGAGGCCAATGCAGGCGTAAAAAGCAAGAAAATCAAGGTCATAGTCATCACAGATGCCTCTGATCACTGCAGTGTAAAAACAAAAGAGAGAAAACAACTGTAAAGACCTCTGAGGGAGAGGGTCAGCTCAACTTTCTTTATAAGAGAGATACAGCACCGCTGATGAAGATGGCTAGAGGTGCAGTGGTGAGAGGAATGACCAGCGGAGAGCCAGCGAAAAGAGAGTAAATCACCCCTCCAATGCACTGACCAATTATAGTCTTCTGTACATCTGCAAAGAACAGGTCAAATGAAGAAAAAAAACAAACTATTAATAATGAAGGTTTTGTATTGGCCTCAGCGGTTCCATGAAGAACCGAGAAAGGTTGTTTTCAAAGCAATGCTATTCTAAAATAAAAATTTTTGGTCTCTCAAAGAACCTTTCAGAGATCAGTTCCCAGAGGAACAAGCAGATGAATATGTAAAATAATGTTATAATCAAACATTAAGCAGCATATAAATCAACTGCTTAACGTTACCAAATGAAAGTCAAGCTATGGAAGTGTTGATGAAGCGATCCGCTCCATCTATGGTTTGATCACCAATCTGAATCCCATCAGACGTCTCTGACAAAAAAAAACTAAATTTTCTCTGCTCTTTTGTTGAGCATTTTTTGCTTTCTAAACTAATCTTACCCGCAATCAAATAAGAAAAAAAATATATAGAATATATATTTATAATATATAGAATAAAATGGTTGGTTTTGTTTAAAAACACAGGCTGTGTTCTTTGATTTGACACAATGCACGTTCAGATGTTCATGCTGCATAAAATTTTTGAAAATGATCAGAAATGCTGGCTGGCAACTAAAACTATTGAACCATTAATGCCAATGAAAAACCTTTATTTTGCAAGAGTGTAAAACTTTTACCTTTTCACAAAATTTCTTTATATTGGAAAAGACTCTTTGGATTGTCTGTGCACATTCAGTCACTTTTGACAGACAATCATTATGGCCATGTGAGCACAAAAAAAAAAATCAGGATTTCGATATGTTAAAGGGTTGGAAAATAAATAAATAACAGAAGAAGGTATTTTTTACATTTCCATTTACAACCAAGAATCTTCAAAATAGTATGGTCTGTTATTGGCTTATTTGGGATGGTCATGAATAATAATATTGAGCTCTGCTCTGCTGTTACAGAGGAGCTAATTTCAATAGTTCACATTATCAATAGCTTAGTGTGTAAAAAATTGGATGAACAATCATTTTGTCCTATTAAACTCAGATAATACAGAGATATTACTTATAGGACCACAAAACTTTACACAGAATCTCTTGGATTACAATTTGCAACTAGACGGATGTACTGTTACTTCCTCTACAGTCAAAATTCTAGGTGTTATTTTTAAACAGCAACTTGTCTTTTGAAAATTATATTTCCCATGTTACAAAAACATCATTCAATCCTTCTAAGAAACATTGCTAAGCTACGAAACATTACCTGTTTCCGATGCAGGAAAGCTAATTCATGCATTAATGACCTCTAGACTGGATAATTGTAATGTACTGCTCGCTGGTTGTCCTGCATCTTCAATAAACAAGCTACAAATAGTCCAAAATGCTGCTGCTAGTGTCCTTACCAGGTCAAGAGAATATGATCACATTACTCCAATTTTGCAGTCTCTGCACTGGCTACCTATTCTAGTTCCCTTTCAGTCCAACACTCCGAGTCATGTCGGTGACCGACGAATAGGAATCTCGCTTCAAGATGTCCAATCTACTCCGAGTGTCTTAAATCACGCCAATAAAATTGGCATACGCTGATTAACATCCAGCTGCAGCTGATCGCAGCGCGAGTATAAGTAGGCAGTGGATTAAGCGTTTATTAGCGGCAGTGGTTCCTGTTGAGTGGCAGTCACAACAGTCTTTCCCTACCCGCTGTTGTGTCTAAGCGTACCATCTCCCCTGTGCGCTTCAGCCTTTTCACAAAAAGAGCAAAGCTTAAAGAGACTAGCTCACGGGTGGTTCGTCTTTCTAAAGATGAGTCCTTTTCAGGATGTCGTACCACCCGTGCGTTCTTGGACGTGGCCGTTACCTGGCACCGGCGGACAGCCACAATCGTTGCCTCATGTGTCTGGGCATTGAACACACTGAGGCGGCTTTCGTGGACGAGTCATGTTCCTGTTGTGAAACCGTTGCTCCCCTCCTGGGCCTGTAGGCACTCGTCGGCGATGCCTATAAGGCTTGCGGAGAGGCTGCCTCCTTCATACATGCTATGGCGTTGTTGCAGGTCCATCAGGCCAAGGCTCTGAGGGCCCTACACGAGGGTGGTCACAACGCGGAAGTTCTGGTGGAACTTCGTACCACCACGGACCTTGCGCTTCGTGCGACAAAGGTTGCGGTGCGGGCTCTGGGCCGTGCAATGTCCACTATGGCGGTCCAAGAGCGCCATCTGTGGCTGTGTCTGGCCGACATGCGTGACACAAACAGCGGCGAGGAGCCAGCCACGGGCTCCTGCCCAGGCCCCTGCAAAACCTGGTGGCAAATGGAAGTGCAAGAGGCCCTAGGACAAGCGACCCAGGGAAAGAAGGAGCTGCTCTTCTGGAGAAAGTAAACACACCACTTCCTCCCCTGGAGGAGGGCCGGGCAGAGAATCTTTTGTTTTGTTTTCACAACCACAACAAACAAAAACAGCATTCCTTCCTCCCAAACAGTGCATACCCAAAACCTCGACAAAAGAGCAATTTCTCTGGGTCCCCTGAGGGGGAGGACCTCTTTGTCTGTCATGGGGGACGGCAAAAGGCAAATGTCATCTCCAAGCATAGAATGCCCACTGGATAGTGGATGCCATCACTCTGGCTTATCAGGCACAGGGTGTGCCCCTTCAGTGTACGTACTCACTCAACAAGAAGTGTAGCTTTGTCCTGGGCGTTGGCACTTGGCGCCTCTTTGCAGATATTTGCAGAGCTGCGGGTTGGGCGACCCCTAATTTTTTTTTTTTTTATAGCTTGCAAAAATATACATTACATTTACATTGATTCTATATATAGTTCCATTTCAAAGCTTCAGTCACTTTTGACCACAAAGCTACCAAGTATACCCCAAAAATGAAGAGATTGAAAATGAAGAGTTAGGAAATGTTTACTAGAAGGAACCCAAAATTGCTCTTGAAAAAAAAAACTGTTCAAATAATAGGCTCTTGAAGGAACCCGAAAAGGTTCTATGAAAAAAATATTTTTGAAACTTTATTTTTTAAGAGCAGCTTGTACATATGTTGCTGGACCATGATGGTCTACCAATGTAGTACAGATAACTATCCATCTAGGCCATATATATAACCAGCTAATGACTATCAATTACTAACTTTTCAAGCACAGACCTATCTCTCCTCGCGTGCTCTCATCATTCAGAGAACCGAACGCAATTGCTGGCAGCAGGATGGCGATGTAGAGGAAGATGGCTGTGGTGGTGTACTTTAGCAAAGATCTGTTTGCGTCCAGAATACCTGAAGAGAGAAGCCCCACAGAGAAGTCACACAGCATCAAAAACCTCAGCTAGAGCAGCAGAGAGACTCTGTTATTTTTAGCGAAGGTGAAGTTAACCAAAGCCTTGAGGGAAACAGAGACTCGCCATCTGTGAAGTCCGACAGGTACAACGGAAGCCTGCGGCACAGGTCTTCATAAATGCCATGACCCGCTCGGAGGAAATCTTTTACCTGGGTACGAAAGGAGATTTAGTAATGAAAAAACATGCTGATAATGTTTTTCGAATACATAAACACAGCTCATGAAATCCTAGTTTAATAATCCTAAGGGATTTTTTTTTTTATTGTGATCCAGATGCCACTTTAAAACAACTGTGCTTGAAATGTTATATCTCTTATAATGCAGTGTATAATGGAAAATCTGTTCTCAAATCTCTGAAATAATTACACCATAGAAAATGTGTGAATAGTTCTAGTGACGGAATACAACATACGCTTATTAATAGGGAGGCTGTGAAAGTGAAAATAGAAGGTGCTTAACATTTACAAAAATGCAGATCATCAACTTTAGGATAATACTCAAGTAACATTCATATATATTTATTATAATCAATGTATTCACAACATCTGGTGCGTGATGCGTCAACATGCTCTGGCACATAGATATACATACACATAGAAGTATACGTAGACCCTTACATATCATGGCCCATAGAAACAGTCACTGATGAGGCATCTATGCATAGACTTGCCAGCATCAAGCACCGGATGTTGTGAATGAGCTGAAGACAGTCTGAGCTTGAGGTGTATAATAGGTAAAATAATTATATAAATACTGTTCAGTTTTGTTAATTTGTGTCTTAATACCTAAATTAATCAGTTTCAGTTGGTTTTGTCTGTGTTTTTTGTTTTTTTTATTTTGACTCGCAAAGCTTTGGAACGTTTGGTAGCCACTGACTTCCATTATATGACTGACAGACTGCAACGGTTTGAGAAAAAAAATAAATATATATTTTACTGAAGAAACAAAGTCATCTACATCTTGAATGCCCTGGGTGTAAGCAGAATATTTTTGGGTGAACTAATGCTTTAATGCTATCAAACGACAAAAAACAGTTTCAGTAATCAGTTTCTAATTTGGACACTTAATATTGTAGTCTTACTTTACACATACTACTGTTTTTACACAATACTACTGTCACTGACTTGCTATTATTTAACGTATGACTTTTCAATTGTCTTTAATGATGTCTTGGAACTTTATTATTTAGGATAGTAGTTTTTGCATTAGCATCAACGTACTTAAAGGCTTCCTTAAGGAATAAATGAAAATGAAAATGAACATTTTTATTCAATAAATTATCCAATCTAAGACTCAAGAACGGTAATATTATGAGCATTGTGATGGTTGCACTACTATTGCAGTATAATGTGAGGGTGGTGTGTGAAGAGTGCACTTCACAGCCCACAGAGAAAAGCCAACATTACATTAACAGGCAGACTGAGAAGATAATTGGTCGGCTGAGTCATTTACATGCCCTGGGCCTCTCTCGGCTCCAGACCTTGAGTGGTTTGCTGCTGTGTGGGTCGGCCTCTTCCTCCAGCGAGGGCTTCTGGATGGCAGTGGAGAGCTGCTGCCTCTGAATCACCATCTCCTGCTTAAAGTCCTCCTGGGTCTTGGTTTCCAGGAGGTTCTGCCTGAACGAGATGTCCGAGAACAAGGTGGCAAACGTGCGACCAAGCTCTACAGCGGTCTTTGTGCTTTTCTGCAGGATATGAAAGAGGAAAATTACAATACAGGCATGAAGGAGCTGTATATAATATTGACAAATAGTGGTTGAACACAGAGTTGATGCACACCGGTCACCAGACTGACAACACCAACGGGAATGAGCGCACAGGATTAATAAATTTTAATTAAATACACTGTATTTAATACACTAACTTGGCAACCCAGCATGCTAAAATACAATTGGGTAAAATTGGCAGTGGGCGGGTTACACAAACCAAAACAGAGACAGACATTATGGCCCGGAATGCACACTTTCAAATTGAAAACAAGTATGTTAACATATTATTGTATTAGTATGCTTTAGTAGAGTCAAAAACATATATATATATATATATATATATATATAGCACCTTCTAAGATCTAAGATGCAAAAAAATAAATAAATAAACGGAAGAGTGTAAATAATTTGAGTGTAAAAATTGATGAGCTGTGAAACAATTTAAATTTGCAGACAGCAGTGATAACACAAATGTGTATTTCTGTCACTTTTGGTGACGATGGCTTACTGTTCGTGGTGGAGCCAGGATGAGGATAACATAGCGGACCTCACAGCAGTTCACACCCCAGTTCTGTGGCCGTTCCAGACGAGAAACACAGACGCAGCGTCTCTGAAGACTCTTCACGTTACAGCTGAATACAGAAGGGCACACACTTCTCATCAGACTTGTATATGATTAAATGTATAGAAATGATTAATTAGACAGATTGGCTTGGCAGATCATATTTGACATTAGTTTATCTGCATTAGACAGTAACTGCGCATGCAATTTAAGTTGCTATTTCCTAATAAAAATAGGGTACATAAACTTTAAAATATAAACTAGCAGAAGGTTTTGAAAAACATTTTTAAGAGTTTTTATATTTTTATTTCACCAAGGATGCATCAAATATGCAATAAAAACTGAAACAATGTGAAAAGTATTACCATTTAAAATTCTATGGAAACATGTTGTAAAATATAGTTCATTGCTATGATTAAAGCTGAATTTTCAGCATACATACTCAAGAAATCATTCTGATATGCTGATTTGCTGTGCAAGTAACATTTCTGATTATTATCGATGTTGAAAACATGCTGCTTAATACTTTTACTCTGATGCTTTGATTAATTTTGAAATAGGTTTTTTCCTCACTTTTTATTGATTGAACGGCATCCTTGCTGATTTTCTTTTTGCACTAACCATAAACTGAACAGTAACACATCATGTTTTCCATAAATACAGCAAAGTTTTCAACACTGATAAAAATAAGAAATGTTTCTTGACTGAGTTAATGACATTTGTCATTACGGGAACAAATAACATCTTTAAACAGAAAACAGTTGTTTAATTTTTTTCAATATTTCACAATATTACCATTTTTACTGTATTTTTTTTAATAAATGCAGCCTTGGTGAGTAGAAGAGAATACTCATTAATTGTAGCTTTAATGGTACTTTATAGTAGCACCATAAAGAGTATATAAATGTATTAACATTGCACTGCATTCATGTATATTGTAGACTTAAAATGGTCAGAAAGAGAGATGGAAAGAGGTATGCTTTACTGGAAAAATAACATACATTTGCACTACATATGACTATGGTTCAAAAATAGACTTTGATGTGTTAATAAATAAATAATAAGTGCTTATTTATTGATGTTTCAGGTCTACATACAGCACACAGAGCCAGGACTGCTGGTAGCGAACTCCAGTGGCTGTCGCTGTCACTCCCTGAATGGTCTCGGTCAACAGATGAACTTCAACAGAGACAGAGAGAATACAGTAAAACACATTCCCTGTTTGTTTCTCTTTTTTTAAAAAAAAGAGTGGGTCTTCCATTAAGCTCATCCTCTGAGGCTTTGCCCTGGATTTCTGGACTGCTAGACTAGCTGACCCGTGGCTTAATGCTCACCATTGGCCTCCTGTCCTCCAGCGTCTGTGAACAGAGCGCTCATGACCTCCTCCGCATTGCAGCTGCCCTGGCCTTCCATGGCCACATGCTCCAGCATTCTGCGCAGCACTTTGTCCAGGGATGCTGCCCTCTCATCCAGCAGGATACTGGCCTGGGCCAAGAAGTCATCCAGATCCCGGTGAGCTCTCACCTCCTCCTGGAAATTCACCAGCTTCACATACTGCAGTTAGAAAGAAGAGATTGCTTGGCAACGAAGCCTGTTTAACAGTGATTCTTTGAATCAAGCATTTAAAGCCATTCATAAAGCATTTGCAATACATTCACGCATATTTTAAGTGAATCCACTGTCATTGCTCATAGTATTGTATTTTTATGTGTGAAACATTACTAGATATTTATTTTATGGTAAATTGAATTTTGGAAACAAAACTTGGTCCAAACAAACCAATTCACTAAAATAAAATACCTATTATTAATGGAATTGTTGGAATTGAATATATTAACATAAGAAAATATATTTAACAGAAAGCTATTTTAAATTGTAATATTATTACACATTATTGTATTATTGCATTCATCCTTAATGAGAATATAATACTCCTTTTTAAAAAAAATACATTTTTAATATTTATATTTATTTAATCTTAATTTAATTTAATTAATAATAACTTCAGACCATAAAAAGGAGAGAAATGCATGACTGAGACAGCCCAGCCATAAATACATAATTTAAACAACGGATGTAAATGATGAAAGAGCCTTAGTAAGAAAGGCTTACTCTTCTTGATGTATGTAGAAGGCCAAATCCTGAAGCATCAGCGTCTATTCATGGGAGAAAAAATGATAAATTGTTAAAACTCTTGTGCTGTTACATGGATGCATGAGTTTGAAGGACAGACCACCGAGCCAGGTCTCCCAGAATATGTGTTTTCCTTCATTATCTCTGAGCCCTGAACTCTCAGTATTATGTCTCGCTGGTTATAAATAGTCAAAGAGTCTCCAAGTCTGCAGCACAGACACGTCAGAAGTGCACTGTGGTCCCTGAACCCTGACACTGCAGTCACTTAGGAATAAGACCTGGCACAGCCTGCTTCCCCAGCACCGTAAACACATCAGCCCACATATGAAAACAACACTGATTGTTTTTAAGGCCCGAAGTGAACACAGAGAATTTGTGAAGAGGCAGAGCTGCTGCAGACGGATCCGTCAACACCTCGGGCAACAATCACAATGATTTTTTTGGAGATTTTTGAAGCACTCTCAAAGAGAATCTCATCTGAGCCACCCACCCACACACACACACATGCATCACATACAGATCCGAAGCAGCGCTCTGACCTGAGATGCTCGGCTGAACGCTCGTCTCGTAGTGACTTCTGTCCACCGGGATGTCGAGAGCATCTCGTTTCCTTCGGCTTTCTTCTCCGCTGGCCTCTGTTTCTCGCAGCTCTGAGACATCAAAATGTCACAATAGAGCTCCTTAAGTAGGCCTTTCTTAGTTTTAAGATGATTATTATAATCTCATTTCCCTGTCTAACTGGGTCTGACGTGACCTTTTGCAGCTGGCAGATGAAATATAGCATAAAATGTAGCATAAAATATAAGCTGAGAGGTGTTCACTTCCTGTTTGATGAATCATGCCTTATCCATCTCAAGTGTAGAGATATTTATTTAACGCTATTTATGGTGTGACTGCAGATGCATCCCCCTCAAAAAAATATGTGCACCATCTGTTAAAGCTACACAATGCACCCATGGCCTCATAAAAAAACTGCCCCAAACCAGGCACACGAAGCAGTATAACCATACCCGTCCCAATAAATTCTTTCTGTGCATGGAGGAGTGTAATCATGAGCTAAACTACATGAGGAGTACACCCAGGCTGCAGCTGTTGGGTGATGCTGTGAAGTCTGTTTACTCGGTTTTGATGCTATTTACTGTGCGTTACGGTGAATTTGAGCCGGTTATGTTTAATAAATTCAAGACATTTCCTCTTACAGTCGGATCTCAGCCTTCATAAACCTGTTTCGTTTGTATGCCAGTTAATGGAGAGCTTGCAAACTGAACCTGGCATGGTAAATCTTATTTAAATAATGTTTAGTTCTCACCCATCCTTTGAAACAGGTGGCCATTTCAACAAGAGGCAGGTCTCAACGGGTCAACTGAACATTGTCATGCAAATACGTTTCTACATATATTTAGGGTGTGCTAAGATACTATCATGGTTTTACAATCTCACAAAAAGCTTTCATAGAATATGTCATAGTTATATTTAAATTATTAAAATCAAAGGAAAAAGTATTTTTTAAGTCAGAATGGATCAGAAGTTATAATAGTTATCTTGCTATTCGTCCATGATGAGTGACAGGTTACAGGATGTTGCTAATTGAAAAAAAAAATATATAAATATATATATATATACATATGTACATATATATATATATATATATATATATATATATATATACATACATATATATACATATATATATATATACATATATGTATATTTATTAATCATTTAACATAAACACTGGAATTCTATCATTTTGACCCATTAGCTATGGTTACAAATATAACATGCTACTTAAGATGCTTTTTTGCACCAGGGTCTTAAATATGGTGATGGAGAATAAAGAGTTAATATGTTTTTTTATAAGGACTAATAAAGAGCAAGTATTAGATATATACATCCTGATAAGTAGCAAGTTATTAGTGAAAGTAATTGGTCATTAAAAGAAAGTGCTTTTTTTTATATATATATATATATATATATATATAGATGCTTTAGATTAGCATATAAATGTAATATATCAATATAAATGACCGTGATACTATGCATTGCAATTTAATTCAGCATAAATTAAAAGCAGTATGGAAAATGCTACTAAAAATAAATTAAGAAAATAATTACAGTATATTATCATAATTATTTTAAAAAATAAGTTGAAATTCACCATAAAATCTAAATCATATATATATATATATATATCCTCCCCAAAATTCATTAGTAAAGATCATGTTCCGTGAAGATATTTTGTCAGTTTCCTACTATAAATGTATCAATATAAAGGTTAAGAACATAATTTGAACAGATCTAAAGACATCTTTCTCAATCTTTAATTCTTTTTATTATAGATTTTCAAAATCATATCTCGACCAAATGTTGTCCAATCCTATCCAGCCATACATAAATGGGAAGCTTATTTGTTCAGCTCACGTATGATTTTGTCAAGTAAAAAAAAATAAAAATAAATTTAAATTTACACTTATGACTTGTGCTTTTACTTATGGTTTTGTGTTCTGGGGTCACATTTTAGTTCCCTTCATCCACCTCATACCTAACTTGACAAATAACTTAGTAACCATTAAAAATATTGAGAGAAAATTCTGAGATAAAAAAAAATGTGTTCGCTATTCTAAAGTGTTACCAAAAATAAAACAATAAGGCACTTGTATGCTTTACGGTAATAAAAATATGTGAGGAGGAAATTCCATGAAACTACTTTACTGTAGGTAGTTGAATAATAAATGAACAGTTTCAGTGAGCCTTAATATGGCCCTGAAGAGAGGCAATAGAGTGCAGAGCAGTCATGAGCCACTATTATAAATTCAGGACCCTGACTTTTACTCTAACACTTATTCCAGGCCCTCAAAGAGACTGGCATTTGATGGAAATTTCCCATCTTTGAAATGTATCCAATTTACCCCAGCCCTATAGCATCGTGCATGGAAGGCTTACGGCCACATATTTTCTTTAGGGTGGATGGGATAAAGAGATCGTTCTCTGCACAAAAATTATATCACTGCCTGGAGGATATTCTCAGCACATGGCGTTTCTATCTCCAATGACTGCGGCTTCACCATCATCACGCCATCTTTAATTTAGCAGATAACTTGCTTTGTTATAGCAGTTCTCACATTAGACTCTTTGAGCCTCAGGGCAGATTGTAATCCTGCAGGCTTGGACAAATTGATTCGGTTTTATCTTTGTGAAAAATTATAATTTTGTTGCATAAGAATGCTTGCTAAACAATAAATAAATCATAAAGTCTTCTGCAAAACCTGGGAGTTTTTTTTGAGATGTGTGCATGAGAACGCTCCCTGCTGGACTGGTTCGTTATATGACAACCAGGATTAGTGGAAAGATGGTAATTTCTGGTCTGGCTTCAGGACCCCATCAGCCCTCGGGCCACTCCAGTCCTGTAATGGCTGTACATCCATGCTGTGTGTGACAAAACGGTCTCTGAGAGTCCTTAATAGATGCCTTAAAGCGATGTTCTGTGTTCAACACAGCTTAAGCTCCAGAGACAGCATCTGAAGCAAGCAGCCAAAGAAAATAATAACGCAATATCGCAAGAGAAAGAGTCTGTTATGATCATATTAGGCTGTAGGCATGAGGCTAATAACAGCTAATCACTCTCGTAAGTGTGAAATTGCATTTGATATGCATAGATTGAACAAGCAAATATGTAAATAAATAAGAAAAAGATGAGGAGCATCTCAAAGACTGTTTGTGAGTGGATCTAGCTGCTGTAGCTTGACCTGCACCTCTGTATGACTTTATTCATCCACTTTTGAATAGACAGGCTCTGATCTATTTAAAGAAGTCTCTTCTGCTCACCACGCCTGCATTTATTTGATCCAAAGTACAAACAAAAACAGCTAAATAAACTGTTTAAAATAACTTCTATGCCTTTATCATTTATTTTGATCAATGGAAAGATTTAAAGCACCCTTGCTAAATAAATGTAATAGATTTAAGAGTCAGTTATAAATGTAAGAGTCAGTCTGTCTGGAACAGTGAAAAGTCAGCACACTTCTAACACCACTCAGCTAATCAAACTCCACAATATCTTTAAATCTGATAACATCTTCTCATTGCTGTTATTTCAAGCATGTAAATATATTTTGCTGACTATGCCAAACACATCCCCTCTCACTTGTTGTAATCTTTCTCTGCTGCTTGCCTCAGTATACTTCCTGTTGGCAGGCTCGCTAACTTCCTGTTGCTGACTGTGCTGTCCTGTGTTGTTGACAGAAATAATAGTTCCATGAAAAGGTCTGTACCTTTCACAGGAACTACAGTAAATTAGAACTGACCCTAAAATAGTTGGTCTGTTCCTTAAGAGTGGACAGACTGAATATGCTAAAGGATATGGATGATTCTTCTGATAATAGTCATAGTAATAATATATAATGTATAATTACATCCATATCTCTGTTGTCTGTCATGTCAAAGAGCTAAAAAAGGGTATGCTACTTAATTTTATTACCAGCTGAATGCTGCATCTGATTTCTATAAGCTGTTAAATATTGTTAAATAAACACAGAGAGAGAGAGAGAGAATATTACTTACAATTTTCAAGTAATAAGTTACTGTCTGTAACTGCTGACTTTTCTTATTTATTTTTCTAAATGCTGATTACTGTACAATATACAGTGTTGATTATTAAATAACAGGAATCAATAATAATGCACAGACAGAACAGAACAGCAAATTCAGACAGAACAAATGATTTTACAAATTAGCAATGAGGGAACAGACTAAATCATAAGTGAGCACAAACAGGTCTCCATCCCACTGAGTCTGACCATCCCAGAATCCAGCCAAGTTTTCAGAGTTGTCAAAACCCAGCTCAACTCACCAGTCTGCACAAAATGAAGCACTTCTTTGCCTTCCATCATTTTCCTCAGAAATGTAGTCGATCAACCCATCACAAAGTCAACTGTGTGTCTGCTTACAGCTCTACCTTTAACCTCAGCCAGCTCTTAAGTCTACAGTGAGTTCGGTGTACGTGAAACAGGGCGGTTTTCTGTGCTTCTGGGTCTCAGTGCCTATCAGTGACTAGACAAAACTCAAACACTACTCACTCATCAAAGCCATTTCTAACAACAATGAAAAACTTTACTGGATTGGACTAAATAAGTTATCTTATTTGGTGTGAACCTTTCTGGATTACAGGTTCCAAGAAATTACTAAGCAGCAAATAATTTCAACAATAATAATTCAGTATATTAGAATGATTTCTGAAGGACCATGTATATCTATCATTTAAGTCTAAACTATCTATCTATCTATCTATCTATGTATATCTGATTATCATTGTTTTATTTGTCAATATAAGTATCCATAAAGGTTTACATCAAATAGGATATTATTTATTAAATAAATAGTCCAAATTGAGCTCTGCACTGGGTCTGTCTGGAGAATACTTCAAAGATCTGACTATTAACCAACTTTCATGAATTAAACACTTTCTTTCCACCAAGTATACTTAAATTTGGGAGCTGATATGAATATGAATTAATGCAGGATAAGTGGTGGCAAGGTGGACGGATAATTAAAATTCACAGTAGAGATCATGCTACCAGTCCATTGAGAAATTAATCTGGCATCACATCAGTAATAACTCTAATCTGCTCAATTTGGAGAAAAATTTGAAAAATTTACACAAAGCACCTCTTGAATAACTAAAGCATATCCTCTTTAATAATATTCACAGTGAGCATTAATTACTGCAGAGTGAGAACTGCACATTTGGAGTAAAGATTCAACAAAATAGGATAAACTAGTGAATTTAGTTTTTGACTTGCCATCAGCTTTTTTCATGTAATGTTTTGGGTAAAGTACAGAAAATCAGAACATACAAAATGAAGAGCATGAACCAAAAGGATGTAAATGACAGTATATTTAACACTTAATTTTATAAAACTAATTATTTCACAACTTACACAAATAAATAAACAAACCCTGGAGGTTCTCTCTCCCTCTTTAATTCCTTTACGGGCGCTTCCCATTGAATTCCTTTAGAATAATGTAATCTTTCATTACATTCCTGCTAATTATTTTTGCAGAGGTTATATGCTTTGTAAACCTTTATTTTCTCGTCTAAACTTACATCAAAGAAGTGCTTTTACAAAACTCCGGCGCTCTGTTAAAAATGTTTGTGAGTTGAATGTTAGTGAGTCTTCAAGCTGATTGAATGGCACTTAAATTATGGCAGAAAAGCATGCCGCATGGCAGTAAAAGTCGTTGGTAGGCATGTTAAATACACAGGCCTCAAGGTATTTCCTCCTGAAGTGTCTCCTCTAGCTTCTGCTAGGGGCAAAGGTCAGAAGCATTGTGACAGGATTCATAATTATATGACTCAAACATTTCCTCAACCATCAATTAGCACATTATTTTAAGTGTTTTGTTAAATTAAAAGCTTACATACATACAAGCATTATTAAACTTGTGTACTGGATCTTTCCTTATAAGTCCTTATTCTCACTAGAATATTTACAAATTTAATATTTGCTGGTAAAGTAACGGGTAATATGGCATTCCTCAGAAGAGAGCAGTGCAGCGTGGGAACTCCTTAAACAAAGGATCAGGTGAGTGAGCTTCAGGTAAGTTCAAGGTAGGTATACTCAGTCTATGGGAATCATTCACAGTGTCCGTTGAAACCACAGTCCTTCCATGAATGAGCTTCGTAGCGAGCTGGTCCGAAGAGCAGGTGAGTAGCAGGTAAGAATGAGCTAGTAACCTCGAGCTCAGCCATCGAGTGTTTGGCAGCGCTCTCTTTTGAGTGTGTGGCTTGATGACGGACAGGTGCTAATAATCAGGTGATTGTGATCTGATGTGAGGTGTTGGGGTTGTTTCGGTGCAAGCTGATCCGGGAACAGGTGAACGTGACGGCGTGACACTCACCCACAGGCAATCCAAGATATAGATTTGGCCACACAGGCTAATTGGACATACGTTTTTGCAACCCTGCAATGATGTACCTTATTGCACGTTTCGCAGCAGTTTCAAAGTGAAATGTCCAGGCAGGGTGGTAAGTAGGCAGATAGGTAGAAAGGAGAGCAGATTTCAGAGCATCCTCCACAATGGCTCAGTGGAGTAGCGATGAGCTCAGCCAACACATGCTTGGCTGAGGCTAGGTTATATGTGGTGCAGGTGATTGGGAACAGGTTCTAGAATTCAGGTGACTGTGATCGGGTGATTAGTGTAGACTCTAGTGGCAGGTTGTGATGTTTCTGTGACTGATCCAGGGACAGGTGTTTGTGAAGATGTGACAGTACCCCCCACCTCCACAGGCGTCTCCTGACGCACGATTCTGACAGCGGCCACGGCCTCTGGGTTAATGTGACGTTTCAGGAGGGACACGTGAAAGGTAGGTGCTATACGGTACTGTGGTGGTAGTCTGAGGAGGTAGGTGGCATCATTAATTCTCCTGACAATGGAGAAAGGTCCAATGAGCAGAATGGGTGCAGTGCAGAAGGCTTCCTTGAGCTTGGTGAAAGCTTCTTGAGCGAGGGGACTCCAATTAATCTTGGTTTTAGTGCCTTTAGGGAGAGATGAGAACAGATGAAATTTGACTGTACCTGGCAATGAATCGTCTGTAAAAGTTGGCAAAGCCAAGAAATCGTTGAAGTTCTTTTACAGTTGTTGGAACAGGCCACTCTGCCACATCAGCCACTTTTTGTGGGTCCATCTTGATCCCGTCTTGAGAGATGTAATATCCAAGGAAGTGAACTCGAGAAAGATGAAATTCACACTTTTCTCCTTTTAGGTATAGCTGTTATTCTCTAAGGCGTTGGAGGACCTGGCGGACGTGGGAAACATGAGAGGTTAAATCAGGTAAATAAATAAAAATATCATCTATGTAGATGAAAACAAATTGGTGCAACATGTCCCTGAATATTTTGTTCATGAAATCCTGAAACACTGCTGGAGAGTTGGCAAGCCCATACGGCATCACGCAATACTCATAGTGGCCGCTAGGTGTCACAAAAGCGGTTTTCCATTCATCACCTTTTTTAACATGGATTAAATTATATGCACTGCGTAGATCTAACTTGCTGAATACTTTATCCTGCCTGAGCTCTTCCATCATGGATGGAATCAGAGGAAGTGGGTAAGCAAACTTGACTGTAGATTTATTTAAAGTATGGTAATCAATACAGGGGCATAGACCACCATCTTTCTTTGGCACGAAGAAGAAGCTTGAGGCTGCTGGTGAGGTGGAAGGATGAATAAAGCCTTGCTTCAGTGCCCCTGCTATATACTCCTTCATCGCTTCCTGTTCAGGTAAAGAAAGAGGACAGACATGACCTTTAGGCAACTTAGCATTAGGTACCAGAGTGATGGAACAATCCCAAGGGCGTTGTGGTGGAAGTTTTGTTAACGCCTGTTTGCTAAACACATCTAAGAAATCCTGATACTCCTGGAGAATAGGAGTTTTTACGGCCACCTCAGGACTTTCTATGGTGGTCGAGAGACAGGGGATATGGGAGAGCTGGAAAGCAATTGTTTATGCAATAGTCACTCCATGCAAGTACTTCATCTGATCTCCAGAGGATTCTTGGATCATGGATCTCCAACCAAGGCCGTCCTAACAGCAGATCTATTGTCGCATCAGGTAGGATCAGGAAGGAAATGAGTTCTTCATGAAGACATCCGATGCAAAGGGTAGGTGTGCAGTACTGAATGGGGCGAGCATCCAGAGCCTTTCCTTGAATGTTGGTTATACAATAGGTGCTTTTGAGCTTAGGGATGTTTAACCCTCTGAGGTCTGCCGTCATGCCCGCGTGGTTTGGGTCTTTTTTTTCTTATCTGTGTAAAAGACTGTTGATTTTGGTCACAAAAGTAAGTGTTATATACCATTCGAATCTGTTAAATGTCTACTTTTTTTTAGTTCACTCGCAGTAACAACAAAATGTACTGATAAACATTAGACTTTCATATATTTTAGATTCATTACACACAACTGAAGTAGTTTCAAGCCTTTTAT
>JAUMHI010000055.1:16425018-16441117 GCA_032359435.1 Enteromius unitaeniatus
CCTCTACGCTAATATTAGTCTGTCTCTCTCTTATTCTGTTCCTCAGTCCGTATCCAGATCAGACGGTGTACCAACACCGTTAGATAACAATATTTAGACCTAACGTTTCTTATTTTCAGTATATGGTTATGAATAAACATTCATATCTGTCTACTCGGCTATTTGAACCAAACAATATAAAAAATGTATACCGCTGATAAACAGTATAAAAACAGACGTAAGGCTGAATGCATAGCATTTTAATAAAACGGCTAACGTTAACATTATAGCAGCAGGGAATATGAAAGTTTTTTGACCTGGAGACACTGATGTTGATGTCTGCATTCCTTTCAGTGGACTTAAATAGATCACTCTTTACCGCAGTGTAACAAACTAACAATTTTTACCTAAATAGGATTTTCAGTTAAAGTTAGTATCTTTACGCATCATAAGTCCGCATGCCAGTTGTTCTTGTGAGTTCGGTTCACTGGAGACTCGCTCTGAACGGATTGTTTGAATCAGTGAGCTGTCGAATCGAGAACAGCTTCAATCAGATCTTTCCAATTCGAGAATGAATCGTTTAGTGCGATTAACGAACCGATTGAACAGGTTCATTAAAAAGAATCGGTTTGTTAATGAATCGCTCGTCTGCATCTCGCTCAGAGCACGTGATATATAAGTAACGATATGTTTTATGAAATGTTGTGAAGTAAGAAGTATGATCCTTTGCTTAGGAATGTAGTGAAGTAAAAGTAAATGTTGCTAAAAAAATAAAACTACTCCGGTACAGATACTTAAGTACATTAACGAAGTACAACTACAAACTGAATTTTGGACCAGATGAAGTTTGCGGAGAAGTTTCTTAGGAAGACCAGAGAGAGGAGCATTACAGTAATCAATTCGTGATTGTGACCAGCGCATTAATTAAAATTGCTGTACTGCTCTTAGTAAGAGAAGGTGGCTAATATTACACAAATGAAAATATGTGGCGTGTGTAATGTTATTTACATGGGCTTCGAAGGAGAGTATGCTGTCCAGAATGACACCCAGACACCTGACCTGATGAGATGGGTAAATTTCTAATAGGTAAATTAATGAGTATTACTTTGCTTAATGAAATTCTATCAGGTGCGGAAACGAAAAGGAAGTAGATGGATGATATGAGGAATCTGATGGTTATTGATAAGAAACCAAAACATGGCTTCTGACAGCAAGTCGGAAATTTTGGGGCTACTTTTACAGCTAAAAGTGAGGCAGACTGTTTTATCAGTGGACACTGAATAGGTGCCAGAAATCGGGATGAATAGGCATGACTTTGAAAGCTGAGCTGATGTCTACTTTTTTCTTCTAAAGGAATGAGGCTGTTAATGCTTGGGGTGGTCCCAATCATAAACGGCCCAATCATAAAACCTGCGATGAAAAGGTCTACTGATTCAGGCTTGGTAGTGGCTGACTGCAGATTATGGCAGATAATAGATTGAGCCGGGAGGCTGCTCACACCTGGGTGAAACCCTTGCTTCAGACCTGTTAAGAGATAGTTGACAAAGTTAGGGTCAGAATGGTTAAACAGTTGTTTAGACAGTTGAGAATACTTTTTGATTTTATCATTAGAAAACTAGAGCTTTTTGGCTAGAGCATAGCATGAAACCTGCATTTTGATCGAAAACTGACAGCGTTAAAATCCCCCAATGGAGCAGGGGTGAAAGGGCGGGAATGGCTGCCGAAAAGGCTGAAAAAATGTAGAGGTTTGAGGAACATAGCTGGAGGATCTAGGAGGAGAAGGATTAGGACATGCTGGAATTGAAGGGTTAATGAAGGGACAGGCAACAGAGGAGTGGGAAACCGATCTGCTGACTGCGAAGGATATACTGTATTGCGGCACCCGGTGAAGACTCGGTTTCCATATCAAGGGCCCCTCCAGTAGGGACACTGGTTCCACTGGGAGACCCTATTTGGCGGAGATAATAATTTATGGTATAGAAGTGGGGCTCTTCCGTAAGACAGCGCAAGCTCAGTGACAATGGCGTGATGAGCTTGCGCCTCCTGTGAGGAAAAACTAAGAATAGGACCTCTGTGAACCAGTGAAAGGCAATAGAACATTTTTTTAGAAATGACAGTATGCGTGAGGGGTTATTGTTTGAATTCTTTAATGTCAGGGTGAAGTCACCGCAATCTACCTGGCGGTCTGCAGATGCGGGAGAAATAGGGGAAAGGAGGGCGAAAAGGTCTATGTCTAAACCTGCTAATATTTATGCTCTGATGGCTGGAGATATGGGGGTGGGTTCCAAGGCAACAGCGTTGGGAGGCATGGGAAGCGGGTTTGCTGTCTGGGAAGAGAACTGCTGGCAAGAGAGAGGGGCTGCGGGAATAGGTGGGGCTTGGAGAGAGGCAGGGGCTGAGCTAAAGAAAGCTGAGGTGGAAGGGAAATCAGGGAAGGAAGGAAGTTGTAGGGAGGATTAGTGGAGGTTAAAGGAAGAGAGTGTCCTTGGGTCTCTGGCCTCTGATTGGAGCCACGGCTGATGTGGAAGCCTGAGTAGCAGCTGCTGGAGGCTGCTTGGTGATTTACGAGATTTCGGAAGCATCAGAGTCTGACATGGTAGCTTGCGGTCTTGTCTTTACTAAGCAAAGAACGAAGATGCTAGGGAGAAGAAGTTAGCTGTATATAAAGGGCAGAGTTATGATCAGATAAGGTAATTAGGTAATAGGAAGATCACCTGGTTAACACCTGGTTAACATTCGAATGTGCTCCTCCAGAAATGTGTTTATTTAAACCTAATTTATGTTAACCCTAAAATTTTAATCAAACGTTTAGAATACAGGTAAAACGTGTAAAATAATAATGCAAAATAAATGAATAAATTATGAACTTTCTTGCAAAAACAGATAAATCTGTTTATTTATTTCAAAATGTTTTTTATTATGCTATTTGTTTTGTTGTTGTTTCTTACTTTATCAAAATAACTCATATGCAGTTTGACTGAATACACATTGGAATACACAATGAAAAAAACATCAGTATTTGCTGGTCATTGTGTGTGGTTATTTCCCCTTTGTAAACGTTTCCTTGTTTCTTTGTTCCTGTTCTGTGTTTCTGGATTTACTCTTACGGACCCTGCCTGCCTTGGATATTCGACCTCTTCTTTGCCCCTGTTGGATTATGTTCGCCGATCACCTGACTACCACTACAGATTTGGATTATTCTCATGTCTCAGCCTATGGTGTTCATGTTTACTGGTGATTGACCCTGCTTGTCTTGGAGTGTATTAATAAACTTGCCTGCATATGGATCCGCACATCTCACGCCTCGTTCATGACACTTCAAATAATCTTGTGCTGTTTTACTTTTTTTTTCACAGCATTTAACCAGTGCAATAATATTCATTTTAGATCTAAACATGCAACTATTAATGGTGCAATGCAATGTTGCTGTGAAAATTGTCTGATTATTCTGATTTCCATTGAATCTAAAGGAAAATCATGTTCATATACTGTATGCAGTCTTGACATTCTATTTAGTATTTAGTTACTCTCATTTATTTTTCAAAATATGTTTGCTTTCTATCTTACGCTTTAAATCTACAAACATGCAGTTTTTTTACTTCTCCATTACTAATTAACTGGAGTGGTGTGGATTATCGTGATGTTTTTTTATCAGTAGTCTGGACTCTTATTCTGACGGCACCCTTTTACTACAGATGATTTATTGGTGAGCAAGTGGTGCTACATTTCTCCGAATCTAATGAAGAAACAAACACATCTAGATCTCATATGGCCTGAGGGTGAGCACATTTTTAGCTTATTGTAATTTTTGGATTAACTATTTCTTTAATGACAGCAGCACAGGAACGGTACAAAACTTGGTGATCATGTTCTGCAGCATAATTTGAAAATGATGCAAAAAACGTCTTCAAGTGTCAATTTTACCTGATTTGTGATTTAGACATTATGTGTGTTCTGAAATAACTATTCCGTGTCTCTACCCAGCCAAAAGGATCAGTGGTTGATAGAGTCCTTCACTGTTCAATATTAGCTGATTTTTAGTATTTTTAGGTTTATCATCCGGTCATACACATCCCAGCCCAGTGCAGTGTGCATATGTGTATATTTCAGCAGATGGAAGATCATACAGTAACACAAAAAGCCATTTCATTACTGATTCAAAAGAACAGGACACAAAATACATACAGTGTAGAGGTTTTAAGCAAAGTGACTCCAGAGAAAAGCAATGCTTGTATAAAGCATATTCTATAGCCACTATATGTCCTGCATGTCAGTCCTTTATCATTTTTATTTATTTGTAACAGGGCAAAGGTGAGGCTCTAGGCTGTCGTCATCACAAGTCTTCTATCTAAGTAACCATAAAGTACTGCATTTGATATTGCTGTGTTACCTTTACACTTTTAAAATTATTTTGTTTCATAACTGTTTTAAACTTAGCTGGAAAGCCTGAATTAATTATTTAATGGGATATTTGATTTTAACTTACCCCATACAGCATACCAATGTAATAACAGTTTAATAACATTATTTTTATTTTTATTATTTTTCAAAAATAAACCCATCTTGAGAAGTATTCACTGAATTAAAACACGTAGCAGCTAGCTCAAGCCTCTCAATAAAATCATCAGAAATCATCAGTATGTTTCTGTAACTGAGGGTCAGACTCGTTGGGATCCATGTGCAGGCTTTTATTTGTGCAACCGCACACAGTGAATCAAACAAACAAACACAGTCCAAAGGGTAATCCAAAAACAGAGTAAAGTCCAGGCAACGGGTCGAGGCAGGCAGCGAGAATCAAGTCCAGAAAAACAGTCCAAAGATCGAAAAACCAGGGAAACAAATAATGGAAAAAACGCTCAGAGTTGATCACCAAGGCAAACCAAAACTTCGCGTCTGACTAGTGTCAGAGCGCCGCTTAAATAGTCCGGGAAACGGCGCGAAGGTAGGCGGAAGCGCCCGAGGTACGTGGTGTAAAAAGGTCCGGGTGGAAACTAATACTCCGGTGAAGGTTCCCGCTGCAGACTCTCGGAGAGCGCCACAGAGGCGCGGCCTGTAACAGTTTCATTTTCACCCAACGCTTTGGGTTTAGATACTTTGATAAAACAGGATGGTTTTGACATCTGAACTCTATATCAGCATCTTGTCTTTCACATCACGACTTTTACTCTGATTCCTAGAAATAACTAATTACAAATTTATGTATTCTCAGAAATGTATTCCCTTTAATATAAATTTTTTGGTTTGCAAATTAGCTAAAACCAATTTCTTAGCTGTAAATACATAAAATGTATACTATTCTGGACGCAAGCCAACTAAATTACTTTCTCTGGTCCGGTAATTGCCATACCTGTAAGAAATGCATTTATTCATTATGCACTGAGGAAGATGGAGTTATTAAAGCAACTTCATGAAAAGATGTGATTACCACAGTGCTATGTTTCTCAGAACAAGAGCATAATGGCAAACATTTTTAAAAGCACCTGTCAGTGTGGTACAGATATAATACAGTTATAATAATGCTCTTACAGATTTTTTCTGTTTGTCTTCTCTAAGGCCTTTTGGTAGTTATACTGGATTTAATTTTAACCGTTGTATTTATTTTGAACCAAACTGATTATTTTGGGTTGCTTGGCTGTTTTCAAAAAACCTTCAAAATATGCCCTGTGTTATAATTATTCATATGACGTAGAGAAGATGTAATGTGTTTTCCCAGCATTATGAGGAAACTGTGTTTTACGAGTGTTTTATTGTTGTGTGATCCTCCTTTACAAGGGTGGAGTTGTTCTTTGGCCATAGTTTTGTCTCCTTGTGGAAAGGTAAGTAGGGTTTTTGCTGTTCTCCTTCATTTATTAGTTATACATTCATGCCAGTTAAAGAGCCATATTGTTGTTAAGATTTTCATTAACAACAATATAGCGAATATATTTAATGGATAGTTTCTTAATTGCAATTTTATTTTGTGTTTTTTAAATTGCATGTGACAGAACATAAATTTTTTTGTAAACTTAATTGTTTTTGAGCTTTGAGTATTTTGGGTTTTTATTCTTTCAATAAAAACTTTTCTTTCACAAAACAAAAAAACTAATATGTAAACAAACTGTACATTTTACAGTATATAATTGTAATTTATAAACAAAAACAAACTGCATGTAGACCAGTAAATTAAACAACGCACACTGCTTACTGTTTACTTTAACATATACTGAGAACCACCATAATGACACAGGTAGTTAAAGAGAATGTCATGTAAAGAGTCAAAGTTCATTACAAGTAGTGATAAATGCTAATATACGGGTGTATGAATCATTCACTGAAAAACAAAGCACTATTATGGTAACAGCACTTGCAAATGTGAAGTGTCAAACAGGGAATTCTGGGAATATCAGTTCATAAATTCTGATCCTCCTTTATAAGGGTGGAGTTGAAGTTGTTCTTTCTCCTTGTCTCCTTGTTGAAAAGTAAGGAGGGTTTTTGCTCTTCTCTTTCATTTATTAGTTATACAGGCCTTTCATTCCAGTTAAAAAGACATGTTGTTGTTAAGATTAACAACAATATAGTGAATATATTTGATGGATGGTTTCTTAGTTGTAATTTTATTTTGTGTTTTATAAACCATGTGGCAGAAAATTTTTTTTTTTGCAAACTGAATTGTTGAAACACAAAACACTATTATGTAAACATACGACGTTCATTTGTTCATTTGTAATTTGCATTTCACCACCAGGTAACTCCATCGGAAAGTAATAGCACGCCTATGGTCAACAAGATCCACATTTTGTGGTATCATCTTAATTCAGATCTAAAACCCTAAATAATAAAGGACAAGATGTGTTTAAAGATTTGTTTAAAGCTGGATTTCTTGAATTGCTTCTGCAATAAACGCAATGACCGCCACAGACACAAAAAGAACAGTAGCTCCACAGCATCAGGGGAGCCCCCTGTACACACTCTAACCTCACAGACAAAACCGACACATGAGCAGCAGAGCAAACAAGACTGCAAGGAAACTGTGAATACGACTCAATCCAAACAGACTGAAGGTATCCCAAAGGAAGATGCTGTCGTGCTTAAAGAGTGGAGTTTTAAGACCAGTATTTCATCAGTCACTGATGGCAAAACAGGTAAAATGACAGCAAGACCTCAATCAGTCAATACAAAAGAGCCAATCAAGAGTTCTGTGTCTGAAATGGGGATAGTGATGGATAGTGACGAACAGAGGTCACTGGATAAACACAGAGAAAGTCAAGAAAATGGTACTAATAGATTGAAAAGGAAGAACACAATGATCCAAGAGGATGATTCAAGGAAATCATCATCCACTTCCTCAATAAAACTAGGATTAAATAGGCCCAGAAGAAAACTGAAAAAAGACCTAATACCAAACCTTGAGGTTTTTCACAAGATTGACACACATGCAATCAATGCTGGAAGAGAGGTGAGAGAGATCATATGTCTTACGACAGTGTCTTTGTTTTTGGAGGAGCTTGATACGTGTTTATTTTGGGTTTGTAATTTGCAGCTCAGAATCAAGAAGATCTTTTCGGTGCGAGCAATCACCCAGACAATCACAGAGGGGGCAAGCAATGATTTAGACAAACTGCGTGCCATCTGGATCTGGCTTTGTCACAACATTGGTCAGTTTCTGTCTTTCTCTCACACACATGGCCATGGGAACTAGGGGTGCAGGGCTGCAGCACCCCCCTGCACCACAGGGTTCTGAGATTTTCCTTTTGCGTTTGTATTTTTCTTTTGCGTCTCGCAGCACGTGTCCCTACATCTCCCCCTCACACAGAGAATTCACGCAATGTTTACTTTCCGTCTTGTATAAACCATTCACATCCTTGTTCTTTTTATGAGCCATTTTCCAAAGCTTTCTCGCTTCTAAAGATGGCCAAATTTAATAAACACTGCTTTTTAATTATGCTCTAGTCTCAGGTCAATTGCGCCCAAACCACTGTAACCACTTTTTCTGTGAATATTTCTGCATTACCTATATGAATATTAAAATACCCTAAAATAGCAAATGCTGAAAATTTTGCAACACTAACTGTAAGTGCAGGATGTCTTATGTATTCTTAGAAAACGTTGGTTTCTTCTGTTGATTCATGTTGCAGTGCAGAAATACTGGTAACACTGGTAACAAATTCTGTGTTTTCCTTACAGAGTATGATGTGAAGGGCTTTCTGGGGTACTCTAAGAGGGTTTTTTCTGCAGAGGAGGTCATTTTGACTGGACGAGCTGTGTGTTCTGGTTACTCCAATGTCTGTTTAGAGATGTGCAGGTAATCCAAGCAATTTATCCAAAAGAGTCTGGTAATTCTGAACTATTTACACAAGTTATTGCAATAAATAACTAAATATCAAACAGAATGGCAAGATAGAAAGATAGTACAAATACATGAAATGATTTTTTTTTAAAAATGCAGTCTGATTACAAATATTTGTAATGTAACATTTACATTTGTAAAAACAATACAATTACAAGTACTTAATTTTAATAAATTGTAATCAGGTCCCAGTCCTGCTTTGAATAGATTAAATCTGATTATAATTTTGTGAAGGCATTGTTTTATTATACGTAATTTGTAAGACACTTTGGATAAAAGTGTCTGCTAAATAAATACATGTATGTTTTTTTTACAAAACTGTAACAAAAGAAAACAAAAGAAAGTCACTAGCATTATTTGATTGGCATCTGCGAATGAAAAACAATAATTTCTGTGCTCTACAATTTTCTATAGTTTTCTTCATTTTTTTATGATGGAAATCATTTTCTTTAGGGTTCAGAGTACAGAGACACACCGGAGAGTTTAGTAAAGTAGTGAAGAGTTTAGCAAAAAGTCAGTATAAAATAGAATCAGTTGCATGATTATGTGGAAATGGAAATAAAAAGAAAGTTCATAAAAACAGCAGTGAGGAAAAATTATACTGAGATTGAAGATTCATTTAAAGAGAAGAAATTAAATCAATTAAATTTTACGTTTTTTGGGAAGACAGGATTAAAAGAACAAATAACCTTTGTGTAAACTTTACATTTATGGTCGATATGTGGCTGGGTAAACAAATTTAATGGATAATGCCCAATTGCTGAAAAGCTGAAATGGAAACTTGGAATGGAATGGATTTTTGTTCAATAAAATTGTGATGTAATTGCCAAATGTAGGGGACTCTCTCGAATACACACACTGAACTAAAGAACTGAACTCTTTTTCCAGTCACACTGAATTTTTATGACATTGTTACTTGATCTGTTTGCTCAGGGAAGCTGGCATTGAGTGCAGAGAGGTGTCTGGCTATAGTAAAGGTGTTGGTTACGAGTACGGTCATAGTTTCCAGAATGCTAAAACTGACCATAGCTGGAATGCAGTGTGTGTTGATGGACAGTGGTACCTGCTGGATGCCTGTTGGGGAGCTGGAAGTATGGACACAGACAAAGAAGCCTTTATAAAGAAGTAAGACTGGACTACAAAACAGATCACTGTTACTGTATATTACTATGCACAATATAATGTACATAAATTAATTAAAATTTACATATTGAAAATTACTAAAACTTTAGATATGAAGAGTTCTACTTCTTAACTGACCCTGAGAACTTCATCAACGATCACTATCCTGAAGCAAAGGAGTGGCAGCTGTTGGAAAGCCCCATTAAAATTGAGGATTTTGAGAAGATGGTGCACAAAAGTCCTGCCTTCTACAAACTATACTTAACTCTCATTTACCCAAAACACTTCCTCATAGTTACAGGTAAATCAAGTTTAAATCACACATGTTGTTTTCTTAGAAATTATCTCTTTGCAATCATTTTTGTTCTCAATTCTCAATAAATGCTTAAAGGGATACTCAAAATGAAAAAAACCTCAAAATGAAAATTTTGTCATTAACCACCCATGTGGTTTCAAACCTGTAAAAACTTTGTTCGTTATTGGAACACAATTTAGGATATTTTGGCTGACTGTCCCACTGACTGCCACGTAACGAAAACTGTCAAGGTTCCAGAAAAACATCAATTTTGGGGTGCAGTAACCCTTTAAAAACCCTTTGAAAAAGCAGCAAAATAAATATGATGGATTATCTGACTTTGGACAGCAACACATGGGATTTCCAAATTCAGATTAAGATTGTTGAATAACTGGTCTGCAGGGTTGTGCGTGTCTGTTAAGTCCACAAAACCTTAGTGCCGCATTTGTGACTGTTATGCACCCTCAATACGCACTTCTGCTGAGCCCACTTTGGAGCGAGCTCACAGCATACTTATACCTGAAAGTCAAAGCGGCATTACGTCATGAAAGTGCAGACTCAAAGGAAGGCCACAAGGGTTTAGGGTGCCATTTGGGACCATAATGTACCCATTTTTTTTAAACTGCACTTTTCATTTGTTCCATTTTTTTTTTGCAAAGATCTTAGAACACTTGTTGACATATTCTATACTATATGCCCTTGAATAAAATTTACAGCAGTACAAATAAGATCATTATAAAAAAAAAATTACATCTCTAATATATTTTTGAATAAAATACTAGATGACTTTCATGTCATTGATTGATGTACCGCTGTGAATAATTGACACCTTTTCCATCTGCATGTCCCAGAGAATGGTGAGGCAGCGGTATCGATGAGTTTCCCTCAGCTCGTCGATTTCACCTATCGGATTTCCCAGCTCAGTGGCAACAAACGACAAGAGTTAAGCATGTCCATGGGTTTTTTCACCAGCACACAGCACAGCATGAAGCTACGCCTGATTCCCCCAAAGCCTGGCATGTATGAGGTCGAGCTTTTTGCTAGAGCTGGAAACACACCCGGAACATTGAACTGGATCTGCTCCTTCCAGGTAAAATGTCCATCACCCAAGACCTCAGAAGAGCTGCCTGAGAATCCCCACATTTGCTGGGGCCTGCAGCCAAAAGCAATTAGTTTAGGACTCGAGCCTTGCAATATTGGGAATGACATTATTTCACTAGAGTCTGGATCCTTTAGGATAGTCTTAAAGACTACTAGACCACTTATGGTGTTGGGTAAAATGAGCCACAAGAACCTAGATAATACTTTAGCTAAGAAATGCTTGGCCATTCAGACTGAGCCTGACCAAATCACATGTACCGTCCTCTGTCCTTACTATGGTTTCTACCATCTGTCTGTGTTTGTAAATGACTGGACAAATGAAGCAGTCAGCTTAAACAATGCATGCAACTTTCTTCTTTACTGCACTGCTGGTGCCGTAAACCTGAATGAGCTTTTCCCGAGTGGCCTCAGCAGTACCTGCGGTCCTGGTATCAAGACTCTGGAGGCCGGTCTCTTCGAGTTTAGCCATACAGAACCACTGGTTGACACACAGCAAGGAAAGTGTGACATTACCTTCCAAAACCGTCGAGACATAGATCTGTCCTGCAAATTAACCAAAGAACAGGGTGATCAATCAGCAAGTCCAACCACCCTTTCAAACCATGTCCTCTTCACTCACAATGGGGGCGAAGTTACCATAAGCATCAACCTACCTGAGTCCGGAATCTACAAGCTCAGCCTCTATGGAAAAACATCATTAAGTCGAGAATACCCCCTGCTGTGTGATTACATCCTGAAGAACACCTCTGTCAACAAGTGGCCTCCATTTCCACGCATGTACGGATCTTGGGAAAAGGGCAGTGTGCTGTTTGAACCTCGCACTGGGCGGCTAGATGCCTCATCCTTGGTGACATTTCGTGTACAAGTCCCAGGGGCCCGAAAAGTGAGTGTGGAAGGAGATAAGATTATGGATCTCCAGCTCAGTGAAAGTGGGGTTTGGGAAGGGAAGGTGTTTACAGGCAGAGGACCAGAGCTCCACCTTATGGCCAGCCTGAGCGAGGCCCCCAATAATACGATGATGTTTCTGATGACCTTCAGCGTGGTGGAACCAAAACATGAGAAAGGATCTATGCATTAATACCAAATCTAGGCTGTCATGAAGCCCTATTGTGCCAAATGGCACACTACACACTTAACACAAAACAATGACACTGATATGATTTAAGATATGTCAGAGCAAGATATTTTAAGTTGAGACAGCTCAAACATGCAATTTAGTCTGGGACTAGCTTAAGCTTTGTCTGTGAAACTGGGGGTATATGTCACTCACACGCATAAGATAAACAAAAACATGACTTGAGCATTCACTCCATAATGAAACCTTTTAAAATGATTACAGCCTATTAGTGAGTTTGATTACAAATGTGATACCAAGATAATGTGAATTATATTTCAGACCAGGATTTCTCAAATCTTACCCTGAAGGTCAATGTACTGCAGAGTTTAGCTCCAACCCTGATTAAACTAGCATACCTGTGATTTTCTAATATTCCTTAAGACATTGATTAGCATGCTCAGGTGTGTTTGATTAGGGTTAGAACTAAATTCTCAATACATTGGACCTCCAGGGTAAGATTTGAGAAACCCCGTTTTAGATATTGTCTGTCTGTTGTTTATTACACCAAAATTAAATATCTCCAATCAAAGCGGGAACAGAACCTTTGTGCCTTCTCAGAGTAACACTACAGTGTTTATTCCCTGAATGAATCTTATGAACAAATCATTTGAGTGAATGATTCAATTATCCTTTTATAAAGACAGTCTCTTGATCCGTTTTCAAATGAATCAGTCATTTTGAATGAATTGTTTGAATAAATGATTCAGTGAATCACTCATGAAGACTGAATATTACTGAATTTTCAAATATTATTATTTATTGTCATTGTCAATATTGTATACTCCTAACTAGAAAATTATTCATATACAGCACAACTTCTCATATCTTGTTTCTTTAAAAAACAGCACATTAAAAACAAATGTTTATGTCTATAGTAGAAGAATATTCAAAAGATTCTAAGAAAAATCATAACTATGATAAAAGTAATAACATAAAATATTTAATAATAACTGATTTTATTATTTTACATTGCTATACTGCAAATGCCACTATTTGGGATATTTTGGGTAATTAAAAAGATATTTCTTTAAGAAACAAATTTATACATAACTGACTGAATTCAGTGTAAATGCATTTTTAAGTAGACACAGCTGAGCAAAGTGGAGCTTTAATTCAGTAGACATATGTGATTGCACTCCTGTTGCCTTCAGGAATCTTCTGCTTTGGGAAGTCATTACTACAAATTGTCTCATTTCATTTCGAAATAATATGCAATATGAATGAAAATGTATGCATGATATTTAGGGGTTAATCTATTTGCACAAGGCCAAACAAACTGGTTACCTTTAATTCATGAATTAGTAACATGGAAGAGGCATATTTAAATCATTATGAAATGCTTTTTAATGTGTGTTTTTATTGAATGTATATTTGAGTAGCATAATAGATACTAGAAAAATAATATTACATCACTGAACCTTGAACTAACATGCATTACACTGTTCACTCAGTTCACTCAACACTTTTGAACTTGTTGCCTGGATACTTTCAAGGTTGTTGCACTTAGAAGAAGCTATAAAGTAAAAAGAATGCTAACTTAGACCTTAGTAAGAATCAAAAAGCTAGTGTGACTCTTTGTAAGAACAGTGCTGCATCCCACGTTAATGAAATACTTGAAGTAACCTCATAAACTGAGTATGAGTCTAAAGCTCTGGGTTTAGCGTAGCTGTCATTTGTCAGATCTGGTGGACATTCACTCTCAAGCTGATTTGCAGCATTAAAACTATCATTTACTAAAACTGAGAGCCATCCATGTACACATTGTGAACTCTGAGGAGACTGGCATTATGATGTGCGTATATAAAAATATATTAGCAGCACAAAATATACAAATTACCTTAATATGTATATAGAATTAAAGAGCAGTAATATGGTATTTTAAAGTGTTCTAATATTGTGTCGGAGTCCCATACATCAGGTTTAAATGCATCTAAGGTCAGAAAACATTGTATTTTTCTCAGAATATGCATTTAATCAATTTGGATCTTAAGGTCGGTAAGCCCCTCCCTTCCATAAGCCAACTCTGCTCTGATTGGTCAGTTGGCCATGTCTGTTTTGATTGGTCACCAAAAAACAGAGCCTACTCTTTCAGGGACAATATCTTTCTTTATCATGCGCTTTTTTGATTGACAACCTTGCAGACAGTTTACAACGAAGGACAGTTAAATTACAAACTGCAAACAAGATATTTTCTGAAAATCCATATTACCTGCCCTTTAAAATTATAATTCACTTCAGTTTGTGTATTTTTTATAGCTCCTGTGAACACTGGATACATTTCCTGATGTAAATGCAAATGACGTTGTTCACAAGCTTTTTTACTTCTTTTTCTTTCTTTCAGTTTCTTTCTGTTCCATTGCATGAGACAGGAAGCATTTCAGTGAGTTGTATTGTATCATCAAACACTTTCTAATGTTTATTCATGTTTATTTCATGCTATGTAATAAAGTGGAAGAGACTTACTGCTCCATACTGCTGCTTTAATAGAAGCTGCTACAGTAATCTGTCGTACCAAATGTAGTGTCAAAATGGCATTTATCACCAAGAATTAAATTTTAATTTTATTTTACTGTTTTTGTTCAGTTCTTTAATACATAGCAACAAAAAAAAAACTAATAGGTTACTTCTGTAACCCAGGTTCCCAGAGACACGGGAAACGAGTACTGCCTCTGCAAAGACGCTATGGGAAAAGCGGCTCCTGCTGAAGCTTATCTATATATAGTGGCCGCTTTGCCACAGAATTCAGGTTACTTCGACTGAAGTGATGGACACTTTCAGCGTGGCATAGAACGCAGTACTCATTCCTGTGTTTGAGGGAACCTGGTTTACGGAAGTAACCTATTCATTCCTTGTCGACACTTCATGCATACATGCAGAGCAAGCATCTGGAGGTGTTCCCATAGCGTCTCGTTGACACGACGTCTCGTTCCTTCGAGGAACTAGGGTTACATGTGTAACCTTGAGACGTTTCTCCTTAGCAGACGCAATATGAGTGAAATGTCGACAGGGAACCTGCATTAATGGCACTTGCTTATTGTGTTATTATTTAACTTGGACAGCCCTAAATTCAACACAAGAAATGTCAGATTTACACGTTACACATGTGCTCCTTTTAACAGAATTTATTCACAGGACTTTTTCTGTTTGTTTGTTTTTATTTTGTTTCTGTATTCTCTGTGCCTACCCGAAAACAAGAAAAAAGGCATGTATGTGAATGATTGACAGGATTCAGTGATATCAATGAGTGGAGATTCTGCTAGAGAGGTTTTCTCAGTTGAGAGGAGCGGTTTTAATATTATCCATGTAAAGAACTTGGGTTGGCTTTTTCATTTGCTGCCTGCAGACACTGGTAGCTATAGAAAAACACTGATCACAGTAACAGTGCTGTTGTTTGTGCAGTTACATCCACAGCTGAAAACCTGCAACGTGTGCCTTGCACTTTTACCTTTTGTTATAAAAATAGCCACATTTACCAGTTTAAATTAATCAGAATTAATCAGATTTTATTAGGAAATCACACATGAAATAAAAATGTTATAATTTGAAGAGCAGAGGTGGGTAGTAACGAGTTACATTTACTTTGTTACATTTACTTGAGTAAATTTTTGGGTGTTACTAATACTTTTAGAGTATATTTTTAAAAATGGGTACTTTTACCAAGAAGTAATCTTTTTGCTTTGGATCTATGGTCAAATCTGCAAAGGCTATTATTTTAACTATGAAGATCTTTGATTAACACTGCGTGCTGTCTACATTTCCACAGGCTACGTTCGATTAAAGTACACAATACCATTATGGTATCGCATACATAATGTTACCAGTTTGTTGTGCATATACCTTATCCATTAAATACAGTGTTTCATTTATAAATTGAATAAGAAAAAAGTATTAAATGAGCACCCACCAAACCCGCAGTACCTCTGCGCAGTGGCGCACGACCTGTTTCAGAACGCCTTTGCCTATACTTACAGACCGTGTTTACATTCTGCAGAACAGAAGAAGGCGCTTTTAACAATACAGATTCAAAGCACTGAACATTATCAAGTAGAAGAACAGAGTAATGGTAAAGTATAATGACGAGCATTAAACTTTATTTATCAAATGCAGATATGGTCTCTGTAGTCAAGACGATGATAATCACTAGAAATCAGGTGTCCCC
>JAUMHI010000055.1:16441217-16453497 GCA_032359435.1 Enteromius unitaeniatus
CGGCTTTAAATAAGGGACACTTAATGACGTGGGTGGGAACAGCTGGGGAAACACAGGTGAAACAAATTACCTAATCACGACCGGAAACACCAAATATGGACATGGACTAAACCAAACAAACTACAATGGAACAGACCAAACGTGAACTTAAGACACTGACAGAAACAGACACGGAACATGACAGCACCTGACCTGCATTAATTATAAAACCATTAATATTTATTTATTTTTTTTACTTAAAAAACAGGCCAATTCCATGAATAATTATGATTAGAGGCTTAATACTATAGAAAAGCAATAAAGTTTTTCAGTTTTTCATCTTGTTTATATGCATGAATAAATATGGCATGCAGTTGCTTCAAACAATGGTATAAACATCATTTAGTGTAAAATGTGAAAATTGTTGTATTGAAAATTGTAATAATCACAATTACATTTTCAAGGGAATGATAGACAATTATGATTTTTGTCATAATGGTGCAGCCCTAGTGTGTGTGTGTGTATATATAATACGTTTTACCTATATATCTAAATAAAATTAGACTATGGATATTCAGTATATGATCCAAAGTAACTAGTAAACTAACTACTTGAGTAGTTCTTGTTATCCAATACTTTTTTACTCTTACTCAAGTAACTATTCTGACTATTACTTTAACTTTTACTTCAGTAAATATTTATGTAAGTACTTTTACTTTTACTTGAGTACAGTTTTTCGGTACTCTACCCACCTCTGTTGAAGAGAAGAGTGTTTTTAAATGACTAATAACAATGTAAACTTTGGATGCAAAATTTTAAAACATCAACAAAAAGAAAATATTTGGTAACACTTTCTATGAAGCCTGTATTCATAATACATTATGAGGGTATTATTAAGGCATTATAATGACTGCAAAAACCTTAAAATGGGATCTGCACAGTACCTTACATCATCATGTGAGTGGTCGGTGCTATTTAAGTGTTTCCTGTGACGCTGATATTGAGGCTAATGTGAGCTAGCTGATACTTTCAACTGAAAATTACATGCAGTTGCAGAGTTATCAAAAGCTGTCTAAAAAGCATCATCAAAATAATCAAACTGATCAATCTGCAAACTGCTAATCAAACTCTGAATTGCAAAAATAAATATACATACATACATATGTTATTCTACAGATAGAGTAGGTACTGTATACTGCACATACTGAAAATAAATATATGGAATATAAAAAGTCAAATCCAGCAATCCCGCTGTAGTTCTGAGGAGCATGACTCTTTTCTAACTGCCCCCGGCTTCAATCCAGACAGAAAATGTGTGGCCAGGAAGAGCAGCACAGGAAGAAAATTGAAAAGCTGAAACCCAAGAGGTCATTTATCTCCCTCTACACCCCTGTGATCCAGACTATCAAATGAAACGAGAACGTAATCCCTCCAGAGACATACTCGGCCTGTTTATTCCTCTCTACACTCTGGCTACATTGAATTAAAATCACCAGATTTAAACCTCAACAAAACAACATGATATAACTCATGCAGATCTAATTCAGGCAAATAACTCAAAGCATGATTGCCTCATATGCTGAGCTTGCCATTTCACAGAAAATCGTATCACAAAGAAAAATCACATGGTCACAGAGAGTTTTGGAAAAGGTCGGCACTGTATAAAAAGAGATGCTTTTACATTGTCAGTTTATTCAAACAGCGTCCCACTTTAGCATGATCAGTTACCACTTGACTATCAGACCTCCATCAGTGAAAACCACCAGCTATGAATATTAAACCTCACAGCTAAAGGAAATGGACATATGAAATGTGGCTATTAATAGAAACTGCCTTTCTAAAATATTACCTATCAAAATAAAAATCTCTTCAGTTCATTCAAAATATAATAATAATTGTAATATTGTAATAATAATTGACTTTTTATCTAATAACTCACATCTTGCAATTCTGTTTTTTAAAAGTAAAAAGGGTCATTTCAGTTTTTTATCTTATTTATTTTTTTTACTCACAAATATGAGTTTATATTTCAGTATTGCACATTTATTTTTTTTATATCTTGCAATGAAGATTTTCTTAAAGGAAGTAGCCGCAGCCCAGTATAAAGTCTCAGGGAATGATGGTTACCTTCATAACCAAGACGTTCCCCTTCAGTCGTTTCACTATGACGTTGACCCTGAGCCGCATTACACACAGACCCCCGTGCTGACAGGCGGACATGTCAGCAGAAGGATCTGAGACGTAACCTTCCCAATGCCCTGAGTAAAAAGGCCAATAGGGGCCCCACAGGGATGCCAGCTGTTACTGAAGCAGGGGTTAGGGGGGCGGAGCACATATAGTTTCTACATGTAATTCAATATATCTATGGGGTTATAGATATAGCCATGTACTGCAGGTGGCAGATATTTTTCCTATTTAACATTTAACTCTGGAACAATTTATTTAATACAGTTCAGGAGGCAGGCACACTCTGTCAGTTTAAATCTAGATTAAAGACACGTCTCTTTACTCTGGCTTACACTTAACACACTAATACAAATGTATTAATCAAATCCATTAAAGGATTGTTAGGCTGCATTAATTAGATCAGCCGGAACCAGAAACACTCCTCTTAACACACAATGTACTGGTTACATTGTAAAAAGAATGGCATCTACGCTAATATTAGTCTGTCTCTCTCTTATTCTGTTCCTCAGTCCATATTCGGATCAGATAGTGTACCAGCACAAAGAGATGATCTTCACACACACTATAAGCCCTCAACACAATCTAACATGTGTTTAAAATGTAACTGGAAATTAGGTGCTGGGCGTCCGGCCAGAGGAGAACTGGCCCCAACTAAGCCTGGTTCTCCCAAGGTTTTTTTCCCCATTCTCTCATGGATGGGGTTTTGGTTCCTTGCCGCTGTCGCCTCTGGCTTGCTTAGTTGGGGACACCTGATTTCTAGTGATTATCGTCATCTTGACTACAGAGACCGTCTCTATTTATAAATAAATAGTTTAATTCTCGTCATTATACATTACCATCACTCTGTTCTCCTACTTGATAATGTTAAGTGCTTTGCTATAATCTGTATTGTTAAAAGCACTATATAAATAAAAAAAAAGTTCTGAGCTTGTTCTGAGTTCTCGCACTTCTGAGGAATCTCACAACCAGTTGGTGCTTTCTCAGGTAAGTTCCATCCACTGCATCATGATAAGCTGCGATGGCAGCAATGTACACTTTGAGAGTTGAAGGGGAGCCTGCGCTCCAACTTCTCTAGCAGGAAGGAAATCCCTACTGTAATCGGACAACTCTGTGGGTCCTCTCGGCAAGCTGAATAGAGGGCCCGCCACGACCTGGTCAGCTCCTTGTGCACCTCTGGGAAGGAAGGCGAACGCGGGGGTGTCGCGTCGACCCCAGAAAAAAATCATCCAACCTCAAAAGGATCGGATGGGGGCACCCCGGGCTGGACTGCGGAGTCTCCAGGCCATGACCAGCAGACTGAAGGACAGCTTCATCCACCAGGCTCTCATCCAACGCTCTCTCTAAACTCACACACACACACACAAACAAATCTACTCTCACTGTCCTGCACCAGTCACTTTGTGTAGCATTAGACTGCTAACTACCTCAAAAAGACTCTTGTTTGTTACAAGGCTTTTCTCTACCATTTAATCATACTTTCAAGCTCCATTTGCACTATTAGCATACATTTGCACTACTCTATCTGGTTTGCACTCTTTGTCATGGGCCCTTACTTGTATATTGTATTGCTTTTTATATTATATGTATAATTTTATTTATTTAAACGTTTACTCAAATTTTAAAAACTCTCTTTGTATTTAATGTTTATATATTATCCACTGGTCTGAGAGTCACGCAATTTAAATTCTCTTTAAAAGTATTGCAAGGATCTGCAGAACACAATGAAAATTCATAAGATCTATGATGTACTGAGAATTATAATATCATAAAAGATGTTTATAGCAGACACACTTTTTATAGCAGACATGTTCTTCATAAACTATTTCAAATGTCATTCTGACCTTCCTCACTCACCATATGAAGACTTGCGAGAGATGCATCTTGATATAAAAAATGCTGGAGATGGGGCTCTTTCCTAAACATGTGGACAGAATGTGCCCAATTCATTAAATGGCTGAAAGATATCCTTAATTACTGTTAGAAGTTTAGTCGCACACAGAAACATCAATGACTGTTGGAGTATTTTGGTATTTCAAGCTGCAGGTCAGGATGTACTGATATCAAATAAAGAGCACTGACATTGTCCTTTAAAAGCAAAACATCTTGTTGCTCAGTTACAGAGGAGCATCATTTATTTGGAGTTCATTAGCAGCACTAATGAGCATTCAGAGAGTTTTTGAAGACAGAAATGTCTCAAATGCTGCATAAGTGACACAGAGGCCTATACCCTGCTGAATTCTAAATTCAAATAAAAATAAAATTGAAGCAGTTTATAAATTTATAAAAATCTGAAAATACCATACATGTATAAAATATATTTATATGTTAATATGTTATTCATTTATTTTAAGTGCATTATTTGCATCAAACATATATTTACGTATATGTTTGATGCAAATATTGCACAATATGTCCGATGCAAATAATGGACATAAAAAAATTAATGAATAACATATTCAAATATTAAAATGAAAATTTAAAAATAATTAATAAATGAGGAAATTATGTAGCAATCTGTCGCAAATTCACTTTTTCTTCTTCTTTAATATATATTCAATAAATTGTATAATATATTGACATTCAAACATATAAAGTATATAATATAAATTAAACTGCTACAATTTTTATACCAAAATACCAAAGAATGGGAACAATTCAAATACATCACGCAGACATATATATTCATTTTATTTTATTCATTTTACAAATATTTTTTGATGTACAGAACTGTACATGGTGTTTTATTTATTTAGTTTTTATTAATTTTAATGTTTTCAATTTGATTGTATTATTTTCTTTACTTTTAATGTAATGTTCATTTAATTACAGAGATTTACAGTACATATTGCTGTACAACATTTCTTACAACTGGTCACACTCATCCTTTAGAAACCCAAGAATATCCGAGCTCCGATTTTCATCTAATCATAGGGCAAATAATCCACCATCGCCTGAGATGGAGAAACACACGCTTAGAACAACTCAAAATGACTGGAATCACTTTCACTTTGAGTTTGTGAAAGAGATCTGTATACGATTACAAGTATACATGGAGCTTGTTGCATGCTTTCCAAAAGCACTTCATTTCAAAAGTGGCCTTTGAAAGTGCCTCTACAGTGTACTAACTGCAGCTGAAATAACACTAGAAAATAAGAACCAATATGCAATGCATGTGCTGGGCAGCAGGGGGCAGTAACTCAATGAGTCAGAGAAGCTTTCAAAGTAACTAGTCTCTGCACTTTGAGATGCATAAACTTTCTGGTTTCTTGATTATAAAACGCCTGCCAAATATACTTTCCTTTGCTTGTTATTTAGGTGAATCATCATGACAAGCACACACGTTCCTGCCGCGCTCATCATCACCTTGTTTATTTATTTAGCAAATGGAAGGCAGAGCACGGCAGCATTTGCATGCTGGCCAGCATCCATATTCAGCCTTGCTGGGAAAAAACGGACATATGCACAACTTAGAAATAATAACGCCTCACAGTACTTCTGAAAGCAATTGCATAGAAAGTGTCTAGATAGCACTATATGTCCAAAGAAAGATATGTATGGTTACCCACTCTGGTCTTACATGATATAAGAATACTTATTAGCACTTTAATGACTAACATCTCAGCCTGATTGCGTTTGAAACACCTGTCTGATTGCATTTGGCCAAGGACTGATTACAGCCCACTACGAAAGGTGTGCAATACAAGTTCACTGTTATGCTGTGTGAAAAAGAGCAACACCTGCAAAATAATCAGTCAAACACGTGATCAGAAGGGGTTGCATTGCATTTTGTCCATGCAAATGCAGGGATGGTTGGTGCCATTTCAAAATGCATCGGCGGGAATGGATCTTCCTCGTTGAATGAAGGTCAAGCGAGTTTGCATTGCTCATTATTTTCTCCTGACAGAAGTGCCTCTTGCTGTAAGCCGAGGGAACGTTTCGGAGAAGGAATCCATCAGGCAGAGCCAGGCTTCTCTGAGTGTGTGCCTGAGGCCTGACTGGACCACATATGATAGACAGCTTACTGACAGACAGACGGCCAGACCACATGCACTGGATGATGAGAGAGAGACTGGATTCTGCAGATGATTAATCGAAATAAAGGAGAGGCATAGAAAAGCAAGAAATCAGAGACAAAAAAGGCTGTATTCTATAGCTGCGTTTGCATCTGTCCTTGTGCACTTCATTCAGCGCATACTGTAGCATAACTAGTCTTAGCCTCAGACAGCATGACCATGAACAATATGTTCATATATATGTATATATATATATATATATACACTACCGTTCAAAAGTTTTAGAACAGTAAGATATTTAATGTTTTTAAAGATGTTTTTTATGCTCATTAAGGCTGCATTTATTAGATTAATAATCCAGAAAAAACTGTAATATTGTGAAATATTATTTCAATTTAATCCTCTGAGCCCGGCTCCCGCATATATGCGGTTTGAGACATCATCTCGTCATCATTAAGAACTTAAACTACACATTGAGTTTTGATATTACAGATAAGCGCAATACATAAATCGAATCTTTGAAGGGTCTACTTTAATTTGTATACACATATAATAACAACACAACTTTGTGCATTAAGAAAATGAAGAAAACAAACAGGGTGTGCTGCCTGCCACTTTGGTCTGTGCGATCTTCAGTCAGCAATGAGTCACTAAAATAAACTCCACAAAGAGACATGAGAGTTATATCTATAGAAAGCTTGGTATGTCTACTATTACACTAAGACAGTCTAATCGAAAACAAATATTCTGTGATAAAGTAATTTATATGAAACCAACGTGATGTCCAGTCTTTCGCGTCTCCTTCATTATCTCTTAATGCGACCACGCCCCGTGCCACCCGCACAATAGATATGATAATCATTCCTGCGGAAACCATTTACACTCAAAAAGTAACTTTAAAAAACCACTATATAGTTTTCTGTGAGCAAGTAAACAAGATAATTTTCACATAATTTTGAAGCAAAAACACTAGTCCACCAGCCCAGTTGTCAAAAGTCTTGTGAACAAATGTTTTGTATGTGTTTCATGGCCTTATTTCAGTAACTTCAAAATCCCCTTCAGTGCGTTCCACCGGGCTGAATGTCTCCTTTGGTTCACCTCAAGAGGGTGAGATGTACACCGCAACATCAGAGGGAGAGTCGGGCAGTAAAATTGACGCCGGTGCCGGACAACAGCCGTTCACGGTATGAGAAGTGAAGCTGGCCAGGTCATGGCAAGCCCTGTGCACATCCTGATTTTGCTGAGTTAGGCAAGTTCCTGGGTCAACATATTTTGTTGACCCTGGAACAACATTTTATTCCATTTTTTTTTCTCTATCACCAAATCGCTACACCTAAACCTAACCCTGCCCATGAGTATTGCCTAAAATCAGAGGAAATGATTCGGCCCGGCTGATTCTCACATTATACTGAGACCCCGGCTCGGCTACGTGCCCAAGGTACCTACCACAACGAGATCAGGTAGTGAACCTGCAAGCTCTGCCCTAGGAGGAGGCAGACCTGGCATTAGAGTTGCTGTGTCTCCCGTTTCCTCTTTCAGGGAACGTGGGTTACCTACGTAACCTCGTTTTTCACTGACCACACATAAACACTTCTTTCTCAAAAACACAATCATGTCCATAAATCTTACTAACATATTATTGTAGCCAAGTTTGTGCAGTGTTATTAGACTTTAGCTACTTATATGTTTATAAGCAATTGAACAAATCACAAATGTCAGGTCATGTCAGAACTTCGCCAGACCCCCAAAACACTCAGGGCCCAGAGGGTTAACATGACATTAACAAACTTGCCTGTTTTAGGCCTCCTAAACGGTCTCCATTAATGATGTGGTTGGCTATATTGGCCAGCAGCAGTTTTGTTTGCAAAAGATAAGCTATTTATTCTTTGATATTAAATACTTCAAACTTTCCAAAGCATATATTAGCTCACTGTCATATTGTATAAATGCCAGCGACAGCTTTCCACAATGGATTGCTGTAAAGCACTTTTTTCAATGAGTCTCATTGCCATTTAAGTACTGTACATGCATGACAAACCATCCCCTCTCTATCATTAACTAAATAGCAAAATTCCTTTCTCTGATATCTTTTTTGTCCTGTAGTTCTCAATAAACCCATACCTAAAAGCATCGGATGCATTCATAAACACCTCAGATGGAGAAATTGTGCTATAACTTATTTCATTACCTGTCTGCTGGAGTTTAGCAAACTCAAGGTCAGATGAGATCTGTCATGCTCAATAACTGCTGGAATGAGGTAATGTGGGTCAATACATGGACCAAATGGAAACAGAAGTAGAGTAAAGAATATTTTGGCTCTTCAAAGCAGAAAATGCATAAATGGTTTCTGCTCACCTTTGAGATAAGGGGAAAGCGCTTTATTTGACGATTGTGTTGAAGTACATCTCTCTCATTATATAACTGCTAATTGGAATGCACTCCGGCATCAACTTAAACAGACAAACAGGGAAAAGAGATGTCAACAGCGCTCTTGATAACTGAAAAAGGCCCATGCAGCTCGTAAATGCTGGAAACCTTTATGATTACAACCTTTTGTAGATTGATAGTCAAGATGAGTTGTGCTATTCAGATTGCTCGCGGAAAATTCCACAGGCAATTAATGCGGTCTATTTAGGTTGCACACAGACGACACTGTGGTCTCTAAAAAGATTCTGCCTCTTGTTGATTGCTGATATCTCTCTGATGTGAATAGTTGATGTTAATGTAACTGGATTTAAGATAATACCATTACGATAGCAATTGTAATTGTAAACAGCGTTTGCATTCTCATTCGTCTCAATAGCAGTTGATCAGCTGGAGCAGTCTGAAGTCTGCCATCTTTGCACATGGATAGCCTACTAATTTATGGATTTTATTTAACTTCTAATGGGTGTTAATGGTAAAATATGAATTTTGGAACCAGATGCTAAATACCAGTCTGTTACTAACTAGGTCATGTTAACTAGACCTCTTGCTAATAGCAACTTTGAGTTTTGCAGAATTCTGCTGGACTCCATTACACAGTGCTGTTTGTTTTAAGAATGGCTAAAAGTTGCATTTTGGGCCTGGTCTGTCCCAGCAGTCAAACACAGCTTTTCAATGTAAATTCATAAATCAAATCTAGGCTGTGTTAACTGAAATCCAGTGTGAGGCTACAGTTCAGAGCCAGCAAGGTAAAGGTGGACAAACAACTTTTCCTCAGTTTTTAATATTTAATGCAAAATGTAATTATATATATATATTAGTGGGGGGCATATATAATTTTTTTTTTTAATTTAGATTAATCTAGATTAAAATGGCTCATTTGAAATCTGCCAAAGGCATTCGGAATATGTGTGCTACCTAAATAATGACTAAAAGTAAAGCCCTATTCGGACAGGACTAGTTAGTTTTACAGGGTGTCATTATAGAATGTTTTGTTTCACAGATGTACTTGTGACTGATCAGCAGAGACGTTTAGAACCATTTGCAGTATTTTTAATCGGTAGTCAGGCAGGCAAAGGTCAGTACACAGAAAAACAACAATGTCAGAGGCAGGCGAGAAGAATAGTCGATAAACAGGCAAAGGATCAGGGCAGGCAGTCCAACAAAATACCAGGCAATCAATACAGGAAAACGCTCAGAAATGACACTGTGAGTAATCAAGACTTCACGTCACTCTTGCGCGGAGATCGAGGTTTGAAATGCGGAACACCTGGGCCGGAATAAGCCAAGTTGCGTGGTCAAATGAGTCCAGGTAGGAACGTTAGAACTCGGGCGAAGGTTCCCGCTGCTGGGTTCCGGAGAGAGCCGGACGGCGGTGACGATCAGCCTGAGCAATAACTCTACGAACCGCAAGTCTGCTCCCAAGTCCCAAGTCTGCTCGCTGCGTTGTATCCAATGGTCAACAGATGGAAGATCCGACGGTTCGCCTGTCCAGGGAAATAGTGGGGGTTGGAACCCCAGAACACACTGGAATGGTGTCAGACTGGTGGACGGTTTTCTTAGAGAATTTTGGGCATATTCGGCCCACATGAGAAACTGGCTCCAGTCATTCTGGTGAGCTGGTGAGTAGGATAAGATCCTGGGTCTTTAATGTGATCCTGCCGGATCCTGTGGGTCGTCCGTCAAGAGCAGCCACGTTCACAGCAGGAGTGCATGCAACAAGAGGGAGAGCATATTTAGAGGCAAAGTCCTGGTCTAAGTTTCCTGCAGCACCCGAATCAACGAAAGCTTTAGTTGTAATCTTTACGTCTTTATGAAGAAGACATACATCGATTCTCATGGCAGTAGTAATATATATATATAATTAGAATGAGGCAAGGAACGCTTTTGTCCGGTGTAGACAGCATCACTGATTATAATGATGTCTATCGTATTTTAGTTTATCGTATTTTTGTATATAAATCACTTCACGAGTTCACGCTTCCTTACAATGATAAATTTAGTGTGTTTGGTGTGCTCTCCGGGGGGTGAGCCGGGAGATCGGCGGACTTTGAGCCCTAGTAGTTGAACCCTAGTGAGGGCTGAGCTCGGCGTCCGGCTCGAACCCCTCGTGCCTGGACGCTGAATTTAAATGTGAGATTTTGGAACCAGATCTAAATTTAGCGGGAACGTTGGGTCAGGTAGAAAATTATTCTAAGCGGGCAGCGGGTGAACAAAGATGAATATACAGCGGGAGTGGTCGGGTGAGGGTTTTGGAACCAGATCTAAATTTGAAAACAGTTTATTTCACAACACAGAGTGAGACAGGCAGGGTCAATCAGCTGCAAAAAGGAATAGCGTAGAAATACAATCCGGTGAAAAAACAAACGGTGGTCGAGAACAGGCGAGGTCAGTAACAGAAGATCAAAATACAGAGATTTACACACAGTAACAAAACAATGGGACGACAGTGCTAATGGACCGTGGCAACACACCAACATTTCTGGGTTATATACACATAAAAGTAGGTTAGTGGGTGGAGCCAACAATGAAACACCATGACAATAAACAAGGGGGGCAGTGACAAGAGTACATTGAAAGGTGCTGCTACATCCAGCTGATCATGACACAAGTAAACAGTAGTCAAATTAAGACATGTAGTACTCCTATTTTATTCGTATTATTGAAGTGCAGTACAGACATGTAAACACCTTAATTAAACTATTGACGCCATATAGTACTTTCCGCAGCATTTTGCTACAGGATACACAGACAGCAGTGGTTAAACAGTTTGATGGCAAATCTGTCCATTTTTAATACCCAAAAAACCTTAAAGTTACTGTCTAACACCCTGCTGAAAAAAACATCATATGCTGGTTTTGAAGCTGGAATGCTGGTTTATGCTGATCCTTTGCTGGTTTATGCTGGTTAAGGCGGGTCCTTTACCAGCATATGACCTGCAAAAAACAGCAAAAGGACCAGCACAAACCAACAAAGACAGAAGAGTGAAAAAAAAGAAACCTCACTAAACTGCTTTACACTCCTTTCGCCAAAAAAAAATGTGGTTTTAAAAGAAAATGAAGAGCAAATTCTAGTGCATCAAAAGATGTAATTTGATTTGATAGAGGCCAATGCTTGTCAAAACTATTTGATGGAGCTATTTGAAGTCATCCATCCATCTATTACTGAACAAAAAATTCTACATGGTTGTGTATAAAAGATGACTCATACTGCATACAGGTATCTGGCTAAAATATTGGCTTTCTCAACTTTTAGGAGGACATACACATATAGCCTCAAAGCACAAAAGCCTAAAAGCCACAAAATTTAAAATATTTGGACCTCATGGGGACTTGGTAACATGTAAAGATCAAGAAGACCTAGGCCTTGCTTGCCCCTGGCATCAACATTCATCTTAGATGATCGAATCACAAGTGGGAAGGTGAGAGATTGTAGTTTGTTAATAACATGCATTGCAAATGTGTCTCCCGTGACAACTTGTGATTGAATTTTGAGCAGAGGGTCTCTGATTTCGTGACTTCATACAGCACACCTAACTGTGTTATTGCATGTTGACTGAACTGGTGGATTAATTATAAATTGTAGTCTGATTACAGATTATCAGTGGTGGAATGTAACGAAGTATTTGTACTTCGTTACTGTACTTAAGTACATTTTTACGTATCTATACTTTACTT
>JAUMHI010000055.1:16453597-16483649 GCA_032359435.1 Enteromius unitaeniatus
GTATCCAGATCAGACGGTGTACCAGCACGAAGAGATGATCTTCATCAGAACACCTAGATGAGCTCTGTGGACAGATCGCCGGATCCAGATCCAGTGCAAGTCCTTACACAATCCAACTTGTTTAAAATTGAACTGGAAATTAGGTGATGGGCATCCGCCCAGAGGAGAACTGGTCCCAACTAAGCCTGGTTCTCACAAGGTTTTTTTCCCCATTCTCTCATGGATGGAGTTTTGGTTCCTTGCCGCTGGCGCCTCTGGCTTGCTTAGTTGGGGACACCTGATTTCTAGTGATTATCGTCGTCTTGACTACAGAGAAAGTTTCTGCATTTGATAAATAAAGTTTAATTCTCGTCATTATACATTACCATCACTCTGTTCCTCTATTTGATAATGTTCAGTGATTTGCTACAGTCTGTATGGTTAAAAGCGCTATATAAATAAAAGTGACTTGACTTGACTTGACTTGACTGGTGGAACGGCCGCCACGCCATGAGCAAAGGAGGTGGTCTACATTGATGGCCAAATTCATGTATTGTTCCAATGTCGTTCCCTTGTCCCTACAAGCCAGCTCTGACTGCAATTCCACCTTTAGGCCTCTTCAGTAAATCACCTTAAACGGCTTAGAATCCCATTCGTTCTGAGCTGCCAGAGTCCGAAAGGTTAAGGAATAATCCACAGCAGATGAAGAGCCCTGTTTTAACAACAAAAGTTCCTCTTCAGGTTCCATTCCGCCTGCCACACGATTAAATACCTCCTGAACTGTCGTAGAAAATGATTAAAGGAGGGAAATTACATCTGCTGACCCTCCCATAATGCAGTGACCCAGTCCAAAGCTTTCCCCGTCAGTAGAGATGTGATGAGTGAAACTTTACTATCATCAGTCGGGAAACATTGTGGCTGCTGGTTAAAACTGCTGTAAATTGAGCACTTGAGTACAAATCCTTAACATTTCCCAGGTGAGCCATCATATTTCTCTGGCAGCGACAGTCGAATTTGGGAAGGTTGAATGGGTACGTTACCAGTGGTAGTGATGGTGTCAGTTCGGGTGTGAGTGGCCAGTGACACCGCCAGAGCCTGCATTGAGCGAACTAGCTCCTTGTTGAGGGATGTGAGTTTTTCCAGCTGTTGCTAATGAGTGGCGAGCATTGAAGCTCGCTTCGAAACTTCACTGTCAAGGTGATAAACAGCCGCTGATCAGCCCCAATACGTGGGAAAAATGAGTTCGGGTAGGACCATTAAAAGTCAGGCGAAGGTTCCCGCTGATGCCGGCAAAGGTGCGGCTTGTGACACCTGCTGTTTGATCATTACTAATAATTATGCAAAATGATTTTTTTTTAAATAGGAAATATGCTGTCTCTCGCATCACATACATTATCTATAGTTAATTATGTGGTCTTGAAGATGATCCTTATTTTTTCTCTTATTTGGACTCGGTCTTGACTTGGACTTAACAAACCTGGACTTGACTACAGCTCTGAATAAAACTAATCTTAACACTTAAAAACTATTATAGAAACTAAAAACTAAATATTGAAACATTTTCTTTGTTTACCTGCATGTCAGAATAAACAACATCAGAGAATTTTAAACAGGCAAAGGTGTTGTTAAATTATTAAAAATATTAATTTCCTCAGAGATTTCAAGTAAACATTATATGTTGTATAGGTTTTGGCTGACAAAAATATTTGTGAACCACTGAATTACATGAATAATTAAGAATAATTAAATTATGAATAATTTTCATTGTGTGAATATGTAATCATGTAATCCATAAAAAGTAACCGCTATCTAATTATGAGCATTTAAAAACGTTACATACTCTAGTTACAAGTACATATTTTTTTAAATCTGATTAAATAATTCAAATTACATATGAGTCACAAACAAGCAAATTGTTTTAAGGCAAAGTAACAGTAATAAACTGTTAATGTGAACTGTGGAAAAAAAAAAAAAAACTTTAAAATAACTTGGAACAACACACGGGTGAGAAATTATGTTTTTTGTTGTTTTATAACTTTAAGCTACATGAAGCATACATGACATTAATGGGGGTTGTTAGTTTTCCTGTTTTCATCTCTAGATTTGGAACAGGGTTAAATGGGGTCACCATTTTTTTTCTTTTCCAGTGGATTGGCAGAGGGACGGCTGGGGCAGAAGTGCCTGAGGTCTCAGGTGGAAGGACTGCTGGGCAGCAGGACATGGCTCCCCAGAGGAATACAGGACAATCTCCTTTGCTCTTCAGAGTTCAGCAGAGTGGAAGCTTGGACAAACATCTCCAATCACAGGCATGAGTATGCACACAAACACACAAAAGGAACAAATTTGCTTTTGCTGATGCACATGAGATGCTTTAAAAATGATGCTCCAGGGATGCGTTTTTTGGAAAAAGTATCCTGGACAGCACTTCCCAGTTTTAGGTAAGGCAGGTATCACATATTTTCTTCCATACTTATACTTATTTATCAGTGTAATTAATTATATTTTACCTGAGTGGAAAGTTCACTGCTGAAGATCAATTAATTGAAAGTATCACATTTTTGCAAATTGCCACACAGTTGGCATTTGACCATTGAAAATGTGTACAAATTAACTAATTAACAAATTAACTAAAGTCATATTGAGATCCCAATATCTCTAGAAACAAGCCATAGAGGGCCTTAAAAAGGAAGATGCAAAAAAAAACTTTGTTAAGACCCAAAATCTAAAATCTAGAGCATTAAAATATTGTCTTACTTATGAGTTACTTAAAAAATGCAGTTTCTCCATTTTGAGTATTGGCACATTATGAAATAAAGAGTCTTATTTAAAGTCTAAAGTCTGCAAATGGTTCAGAATGCAGCTACCAGGCTCCTTACTAGAACAAAAAAAGACAGCCTATTACTCCAGTTTTAGAAAAGCTGCATTGGCTTTCAGTCAAATATTGCATTTAGTATAAGGTGTGGTTGTATGTTTTTAAAGTTGTCCATGATATAGCCCCAAAATATATAAAGAATCTGATCCATATGAATTCTGGTAGATCTCAAAAATCAATCAACCACTTCTATTTATATAGCTCTTTTAACAATACAGATTGCAGTAAAGCACTGGACTTTAACAAATAGGAGAATAGAGTGATGGTAATGTATAATGACTAGATTAAACTATTTATTTATTAAATCCAGAGTCACTCTCTGTAATCAAAAACAATGATGATCACTAGGTTGTTGGGTGCCCCCAACTAAGCAAGCCAGAGGTGACAATGGCAAGGAATCAAAATCCCATCCATGAGAGAATGGAGAAAAAAAAACTTGGGAAAAAACAGGCTTAGTTGGGGCCAGTTCTCCTCTGGCCGGACACCCAGCACCTAATTTCCAGTTTAATATTAGGTGCATGTCAGATTGTACAAAGGGCTTATAGTGTGTGTGTGTGCATTTGGTGATCTGTCCACAGGGCTCATCTAGGTGTTCTGGTCATCTCTTTGTGCTGATGCACAATCTGATCTGGATATGGACTGTGAAACATAATAATCAATCAATCACTTTTATTTATATGGCCCTTTTAACAATACAGATTGTAGCCAAAGCACTGAAGATCAAATAGGAGAACAAAGTGATGGTAATGTATAATGACGAGATTAACTATTTATTTATCAAATGCAGAGACGATCTCTGTAAACAACAATAATCACTAGAAATTGGGTACCCCCAATTAAGCAAGCCAGAGGCGACAGCAGCAAGGAACCAAGGTTGCGTTCTCCGATAACATTGTCTCTTAGCGTGCTACGAAGAATCAAAAGGTACACCTTAACTACAGTTATACCTTTCCTACGTGTGTTCGCCAAACTATACCTTAGGATGGTACTTAAGGTAAACCTTCTTAAGGGCGACCTTAGCAGGTGCTGTCCATTGATATGGAGGCATCGATGATCGATTGGGCCAAAAATCCCACACCCTCACGGCCATAAGTGTGTTAATGTTCTCCTTACGCCGACCCACCAGCCATAAAGCATCGAGCTTTAGATTAGATAGATTATTACACGTGGGGTTTTTAGGTCTGAAAAATAAACCTAATTACCTCTATTTTCTCCGAATTTAACAGTAAGAAGTAACTTGTCATTCTTGTCAATTTTTTATATCAGCTATGCATACTGTTCAGAAAGACACTGCTTCTTTCTTGATTCGTTAGTCTTATGCAGTTTATTCTGCTGTGGCCTTCATTAGTTAATGCATCAGCTATTATTAACTAACAATCACAAATGTATTGAATGACGAGTAGAGTACATATTAAAAAATCTAGCAGACTAGAGCATGGAAAATGCTAATATATAAGTAAAACAACAAATTAGCCAAAATATACAGTAAGTAGCTTGTTACATCTACTTAAATATTTCAGTACTACATTTGTTTGTATGTTAATCTTTGTTAATGTCAGTTAATAAAAAATACCATATGTACTGTATACTGTATGTTGTTGGTATTGCTGGAACCTTGTTGTAAAGACTTACTGACTAACTGACTACATTAAATTAATATTACACTTGCAATCTTGGTGGTCTACATAACAGCACAGGGTGATTGCTGCCAAATCATATTTGGTCAACAGCATGCATGCCATAGTTATAAATTCAGCAACACTTCACATACTGGGGCTTTGGACTCAATTACCTCCAAATTAAATATATAAAGTACAGTGTGATGCAGTCATATGTTTAGATGTGTGCAGGCTGCCACAGATGTCTCTAATCAACTTTAATTTGCCTACGTTAACTCCACTATTTTTTATTTGACAGACATAGTGCAGTTATGGATTTTTATTTATTTATTTAAAGTGCACAAAACCCCAAAACACTAAATTTTAAGGTTTCTCAGTCACCTCTATCTCCTGGAATTCAAACACTGCATATTTCAAGGCTTTATTTCAGCCTGGTATACAGAGTGCTCTTAATATTTGTAAGTCCGCTTATTATTATCTCAATATCCTCAGAAACCCTTTTAAAGATCTATCAATATTAATGTAGGGTGTAATTGTCTTTTTTCTAGCAGGCAGTGTTTGAAAGCAGCACCCTTTTTCTTCGTATTTGCAATTTGTGGAGTTTTAATCAGCAACACCAAGAAAGCACATAAACACCAGGTGATTTCAACAATGGTTTAAAGAATTGAACGTGGGAGCTTATATTGGGTTGCGCTTTTGAACAAGAACTGTTTGTTTTAGCCTTAAGACGAAAAACCCCAGGAAAATTAAGTTGATATGCAGCATGACTTTGCTTTCAGCTTTGTCTCAATGTTTACAGCACGATAAAAATCGATCATAATTCCTTCTATGCCAATGCTGGCTTTGGAAATAATGGAAGATGTGTATGTGAGTTGCTCCACTGAATGCAAACACACCACTGGGAAAAAGACAGACCATATCCATAGGAGACAAATATACAGTGCAGACATGGCTAGGATGCTGTTATAATGGCAAAAGGTTTCGAAACCCTGCCAGTGCACTGCTCTATCATTTTTATTGATCGTGCAGGGATTTATAATCAAAGTTTGGAATCAACTTTGGAAAAAATGAGGATACCACAGAGATTATTCCATTGCCAAGTTTGGATTCGGCTTCTGTAAGCGCAGGGAAAAAAAATAACAGTTGAGAGCTGACATTTCTAAAACAGTTGTGAATATTGTGAAATGTTTACCATCTAACAGAAAAATCTCTCCAAATGCTCATGGCAGAGTCTCTTTTTCCACCATAATCAAAATGAAATGTCAAACATAAAATCAATGACAGGCAAACATGCAATAAAAGTGGACAAGCAACTGACTGGATGATCTAGTTATTCGAGTTATTTGAGAAAGTCCTGTAGTCAGATGAGACCAAAGTAGAACCTTTTGGTCTTAACTCCATTCGCCGTGTTTGGAGGAATAGGAATGATGAGTATCATCCCAATAATACCATACCTACAGTTAAGCATCTGGCTGAAAGCATCATGCTCTGGGGGTGTTTTTCTGGACAGGGGACAGGACGGATGCACTTCATTAAGGAGAGGATAACCGGGGTCATGTATTGTGACATTTTGGGCAAAAACCTCCTTTCCTCAGTCAGAGCATTAAAGATGGGTCATGGCTGGGTTTTCCAACATGACAAAGGCTTATGTACCAAATATAAAACATTTTTTGACTCAACTGATCAAATACTTATTTGACACAGTAATTCGCAAATAAATTGTTAAAAAATCATACTATGGGATTTCCGGACTTTTCTTTTTAGATTTTGTCTCTCACAGTGGAAATGCACCTAGGCTGAAAATTGTAGACCCCCTCAATGATTTCTAAGTAAGAGAACTTGCAAAACCACAGGGTGATCAAATACATCTCTCTTCGAGATGTCCAAACAACTCTGCGTGTATGTAAACACGCCAATGAATTTCATTGGCATACGCTGATTAGGATCAGCTGAACCCAAACGCAGCACGAGTATAAGTAGGTCAGCAGATCTAGCGTTCATTAGCTTTTCGCTTCGGAGCCGAGCAGTTCATGCGAACATTCCAGAGCCATTCTACTCTGCGAATGGATGGAGAAAGGCTGGTGTTACGGCGTTGCAGCGACGGTGGTTCCAGTCGAGTGGCGGTGACATTTGTATTTCTGCATTTGTTTACCGAGCGGCCATCGTCCCTGTTTGCTTCAGCATTTCACAAAAGAGCAAAAGCTAAGAGTACTCATGGTGTCATCGTTGTTGGATGTGGCCGTTACCTGTCGTCAGCGGACAGTCACGAACACTGTCTAACATGCCTGGGCACTGAGCATGCTAGAGCAGCGTTCGTGGATAGTTCATGTTCCTCTTGTGGGAAGATGACTATCTCGGACAAGGCTCAACTACATGGCCGGTGGGGAAGTCTCTATTCCTCTTCTGTGCACTGGCAGCGTCCGCGGAGCTTCCGGTTCCAGAGGAGAGAGGACTGGCCTGACAGTGACAGTGAGGAACTCTCCTCTGGGAGCTGTTCTCCCCTGTCACACGCACTCCAACACTGATGGAGTTTCCATTGGGACAGTCTGGTCAACCGGAGACGGAGCCAGATGAGCTCCCCCTGATGACCAGATGTCGGTTACTGCATCGGGAGGTGAGTACGGCTCTGGAGATGAGGCATCGGGTTTTGGCGTAGTGTCCGATGGGCGCTCAACCATTCCGGATACTGATCCAGAGCTGGTCGCTATGCAGACTCTGTTGTTCTAATAAAAGTATGCAATCTGGATCTGAATAACTCAGCCTCTTTGTTAAAGAAGACTTTGCCGATACAGGATCCAGCGGCCATTGTACAACTCGCTCAGGAAGTATCTAGCCAAGCCAGCGTGCTACTTACTCACCATCAGCAGCTAGAGAAGCTAACCGCCATGACGGAGGAACTCGTCACTTCCATGCAAGCTCTCATTGCAAGTTCATCCGGAAGTGCTTCAGCCGCTGCAGACCTGTACACTACCGCACCTGCAATTTTACCACGTTTATCACTGCCGGATACGTTTGATGGAGATGCAGGGCGCTGTAAGGGCTTTCTCATGCAGTGCACCAACTAAATTGCACAACAGCCATTATGCTATCCAACCGATGACCGTAAGGTAGTTTTTATGTGCTCGCTGCTTTCGGGAAAGCCGGAAACAATTCCGGTCGGCCTGCCAGACACAAAGGGGGTTACTCACTCTTCACTGGAAACCAGAGGCACTCAAAGCTTTCCAAGAACTTAAAAATCGGTTCACATCAGCACCCATACTCAAGCACCCAGACCCCAGCAAAGGGTTTGTTGTGGAAGTGGACGTGTCCAGCAGTGGCTTAGGGGTGATCCTTTCTCAACGTCATGGTGAGAACAAGAAACTCTTCCCTTGCGCAGTCTTCTCTCGTAAGCTGAGTGCCGCCGAGAGAAACTATGACGTGGGTGAGAGAGAATTGCTGGCCCTTAAAGCTGCTTTAGAGGAATGGAGGTACTGGCTTGAGGGAGCTACTGAACCCTTCCTTGTATTAACAAATCATCGGAACTTGGAGTATCTACGATCAGTTAAGAGGTTAAACGCTCGACAGGCAAGGTGGTCATTGTTCTTTTCCTGATTCCAGTTCCTAATCACTTACCGGCCAGGGACAAAGAATGGGAAGGTGGACGCTCTTTCACAAATTTATGAGAATCAGACACAACCCCAAGAACTCGAACGCATTCTGCCCTCTACTGTACTCATGACATTGTCTCAGAAATTGAAGAGGCTCACATCAATGATCCACCACCAGCTGACTGTCCTGAGGGGAAGTTATGTGTACCTGAAACTCACCGTCAGCAAGTGCTCCATCTAGTCCACGACACCCCAAGCTCTGGCCATCCTGGGATTACAGACCTCCATAGACCTCCTCCGCAATCGATTCTGGTGGCGCACACTCACCTCAGACACTCACCATTTCGTCCAGGCTTGTACCACTTGCAATGTAGTCAAGTCCCAACAACAACGACCCGCAGGACTCCTACAACCTCTACCTTTTCCTCAACGGCCATGGTCACACATTGCTATGGATTTTGTGACAGACCTACCTCCTTCGAATCACTTCACCACCATACTCACCATTCTTGATAGGTTCTCTAAAGCCTGCCGCTTTGTTCCTTTATGAAAACTTCCCACAGCCTGGATGATCAACTGTTCCGATTCTATGGCCTACCAGATGACATTGTGACAGATTGGGGGCCCCAGTTCACCTCACGGGTATGGCAAGCTTTCTGTTTCTCTCTCAATATCAATGTCAGTTTAATGTCTGATTACCATGCCCAGTCAAACGGTCAAGCTGAAAGACAAAATCAAGAGTTAACCAAATACCTTCGAACATACTGCCATGACAATCAAGGGGATTGGAGTAAATTCCTCACCTTGGCCGAATATGCACATAATTCTCTCCGCAAATCTTCCACCGGACTCACACCGTTCCAAGTAATTCTGGGATATCAGCCACCTCTGTTTCTGTGGTCAGGAGAACCTACCCAGCTCCCTGCTGTGAACACATGACTCCAACGCAGTGAAGACACTTGGAACACGGCTCACGTCCATCTAGCCCAGGCCATTCGTCAGAGAAGGGAACAAGCTGTTCGCCGCCGCCGACAAGGACCAGCCCTAGAACTGGGACAGTGGGTTTGGCTCTCAACCAGGGATCTGCGCCTTCGACAACCCTGCAAAAAGCTCATTCCCAGGAATGTGGGTCCTTTCCAGATTGATAGACAAATTACACCAGTTTCATACCGCCTGAAATTACCTAATACTTAACAAATCTCTCCTACCTTCCATGTTTCACTTCTCAAACCTGATGGTGAACCGGGAGGGATGAGGGACCAGGACGAGGTCGGGGCTGCAAACATCCCTCCTCTGATTATCAATGGCGAGACGGCGTACAGGGGTTATGAGATCCTAGATTCACGGTGTAGGGGTCATATCATCCAGTATCTGATCGACTGGGAAGGATTCAGTCATAAGGGACGATCGTGGGTTAATGCCCAGGACATACTGGACCCTGCCCTCATCGAGGGGTATCACCAAGATAATCCAGAAAGACCCAGACCTCGACCCCACGGTAGGCCCCGACGCCAGACTGGACCCAATCAGAACCGCTCTTACGTCTGGAGCCACTCACTATTTAAACAGTGATCTTGAACTGGTTCAGTGCAAAGTCTTGTTTGTCCCCATGCAGCAATTCCGTTCATTAACATTATTGGATTTCCCATGTATGACCCTGCTTTGTTTCCTCAACTACGAACCTTGCCGCCTGCCCTGAACTGTGCCTGGACTTTGACTCTGTTTTGGATTATCTCTGAAAGTCTGAACGCCGGTGATTTGACTCTGTCTGTTTGTTGTTCTAATAAAAGTATGCAAATAGATCCGAATGACTCAGCCTCTTCGTTACACCATTAAAAAAGTAAAATGGATGCAAATGGATGAAGCTTGCAAGATGTTTTAATAATACAAAGACCTCTTACATTCCATTACAAAAATTTACCATGATTTTACCACAAATAAAATGTTCACAAAAACGAACCATGGTTTTGCTATAATAATCATGGTTAAACCATTGTATTTGTAGTAAAACTGTGGTTGTTCCAATGGTAATCAATAAGCCAAAAAAAGAAAAAGTAAAAGCATGGTTACTAAACTTACTCTAATAAAACAATAGTAATTTTCATAAGGTAAGGATTTTTTTTCCCAGGCCTTGTGATGAATGGTTCTCTATAGATCTTTGTCTGGTTAAATGCCATAATGAATTTAACACAGTTGACAAGATCAATAGTCTTGCAGTCTTTGCAATGGCACACACTGTATAAAGGTCCTGGAAATAAATTTTTCACAACTCACAACTCAAACAAGCTGTTATTGAGTTTTTATATCTAAAGTTTTATTATTATTTTTTTTTAAACAGTACAGTTGAATGCATCCCTCATAGCCTTGATTTCATTCCTGTCAAAAATTAAACATGGCACTAAAATAAAAAATAAATCCCACAACATCCAAACAAGCCATTTATTGAGCTTGGTTAAATAAATGCACTTTTGAACCAAGAAGAAGTTGAAAGCTACAAAACTTTTAAGGTTTAATGGTGCAAAGACATCAAGGAAAATTTGATTTCTTATGTCATGACCCTTTAAAGACTTTTTTAACACTTGGCTTCCACCGTTTCAGGGTGTAAATATGGGAAACTTTTTCCCACACCCACTGAGGTTCATATGGTATTGTACTCACAGGACTCGATGAAAAAGGCGCTCACCCTTCAAATGTATGTCCATAGTCGCTACTATCCAATTTTGCTTGACATCAGCGGGATCTGATCAGTGCAAGCTGATCCCTCCTCGGTGTGTTGACACATTACAGCCTTGTATGTCTACTGTGATGAAATTCTAAATTCTAAATTGTAAAATGGTTACAGACCATAATTTAGACAGGAGATGACAGAAAGTTGGACACCTGAACATTTTAGAAACCCCAAGTATCTTGACATGCTCACTGTGAGATGAATGAAACAGCTGCGTAGGTACCCACACTGCACTCTGTGAAGTAAAAGATGTATTTAACCAGTAAAGGGTACCAAGACGTATGGTTTTTAAAAGAATAAATGTCAGCGGTAAAACCTGTCACCTTCTGTCATCACTGAGCCCATTTCTATTTAAAGCAGAGCGCACAGGAAACAAATTACAGCATGTATGTTTAAATATGCAGAGCTGCATTTCACACACATGGAAAGTTATATAAGCTTGTTTAAAAAGCTGTGAAATGACATTAGTTCACCGAAGCCACACACACACACATTAAGTCAATGTGACAGAGTTTATTCAGAATAAAAAATAGCATCCCAGATCTCTCACTGGATTGCACTGTGGAATACTTCATTTCAACACATATTCAGATAAATGCATCCAACATTTACCTGTGATGGAGATGTCGGTGGTGTATTGAGATGGATTGCTCTGTGATGATGTGGTGGATCAATGAGCACTCTGGGATTGGAAATGGAAAGATGAGGGTTGGAAAGATGTTGTATTATAGCACTCTGCCCTTTCGGGATGGGACCTTTGGCTTTTTTTTTTTTAATTAACTCCTTGTAACACGCCTCGGCAAATAGATGTAATTGATTTCCCCCCAGCACTGTGAGTATTTGGGTTTGGTGTAAATATTTTGCGACCAGCCCAAAATGCGAGGTGCTTGTTGCAGCAGGTTTGCAAATGTCAGCTACAGCAAATGAACACGGCGAAACTTAAACGTGAGCCATCGAAACCTGCGCATACCTGTATCGCAGAAACCATTTTAATGGTGCATAATTAGCTTACTTTTACTTTTGTAATTACTTAGTAAAACAATAAAATATATTATTCATCATTCTATGTGCTTTTTACACTTGTTTTACTTGTTAGCTTTTTGCTGGCTAAAAATATAAATGAAAAAGTTAACGAATTAAGACTTATTTGTAATGACATGGAACATGAGCTAGGGGAAAAAAAAATAACTTGAATATGGGCTTTTTTATTTAAGAAATCCATACCTGTGTCTGGGATCTAATCGTTAAAACATGTTAAATAGGAATGGAATGGAAATGCTGCATTATAAGTGGGCACAGAGCCAAGATGGGCTGCAGCATTTCTCCACGTGCATCTTAGGATCTTGATATCCTGTGTAATTAGGTAACAGACCATGATGAAAGCCACTGACTTTTGCGTTTGAGTTATTGCACTTAAAATCTGCTTCACATCATCACTCAGCCCTGTGTATATAGACCAAATCAACAAGACATGAATTAACATTGTAATAGCAGAAGAAAAACAACAGTTGTCCTCTTTAAGAATGTACATAATGTTCTCAGAAGAGATGTGTAAAGCTGTACACAGCCACATGAAAATAAATAGATAAATAAATGTAATCTTTAAATTAATTCTCCCACATTCTATGAATCATAAAAATTTGGCAAACTGCAAAACTTTATTAATGATTGGCTGTGTAGCATGTTACCTTCCTTCCTAGACAGCATTTCTACCATTTATTTTAAAAACATTCCTTTTTAAATTATGCACATTGTGCTACAAACACTTTTTTAATATAATTTCTAAGCATATATCTACTGTACATATTAGTGCTGTCAAATGATTAATCATGATTAATATCCAAGTTTTTTGTACTGTATAAACATAGAAAAACATGGTTTACTACTGTATTAATGATGTATTAAATAAAAATAACTTTACACAATGAGGTGTAAAGTCAGTGTAAAGTCTTTACACAAGAGGTGTAAATCAGGTTACTGTGCATTCTACATATTTTATCATGCACAATGTAATCAGCAGGGTACCCTTTTTTCAGTTTCAGCACATGCCCCTCAAAAGGTCTGTGTACGGCCCTGCGCATATATATATATATATATATATATATATATATGTGTGTGTGTTTGTAAAAATGCAATAAAAATATATAGAATATATACGTAAAACATATTTAATTTTTGTCATTTAATTCTATTATTTAATTATTACATTTATTTATAGATTTGTATAGAACTGTCAAATATCACATCAGATGAAAGCAGCAAAATAATTTGAATTTAGTATAATTGAATTTAGTATATGTTTTTTTTTTATTTTAACTCTTTATTTTTCATTGTTACAATATTTAATATATATTATTAATTGTATTAATTTAATTATTATCGGTTTTATTATTAAATCATATCATATATAGGTAACAACATAATTTTTAGTTCAATACAAAAAAAAAATAATGGTGTTCTCAAAAAAAAAAATTATGGCTTTAGCACGGTCAAGTTTTGACAAAATGTTCTTCCCTTCCTGAGATTCAAATAATCCCCCTGCCACAGTTCACTTGATTTACCTGGCCATAAACTATCTGTGTGTCGGACAAGGAATCTCCATAGCTTCTCCTCGCTCTACGAATAACTGTTTCTCCACACTTTTGGCCCCAAGCATGTTTGTGACAAAGACACACACACCATGTGTTTCACCTGACTAACTTTTCCACATTTTTGTGCCAGTTTGTTTAAAGTTTCTGAAGCACAAAGGAACAGCAACAGGCTTTAAATTAACCAGCTTCTTTTATTAGTGCCATATGATGAACCAAGGAATGTTCCATAATGAGATTCCCAGCCTTCCTTTAGAAATATCAAGAGTTTTCTTAGCAGCGGCTGGAGCAGGAAACTCCCCTACCCCGTTCCCACAACACAAGCCGTCATATTCGTGATCAGAACCACCGGGATGCCTCCTAAACACACCATATTATACATAAACACACAGTACCAATATCAGCTGCAGAGATGCCACAACAATGTTGAGTCTCCAAAATCGGTTAGTTGAAGTAGCTTAGAACAGAATCCAAACCTTCGAGAAAAGCATCGTTTACTTCCACCCAAAGCATTACCATTCTCTTATTGATCAGAAAAACCCTATGTCTTCTCTTCTGTCAAGTTGAACAGAATGATATTAAATCACCAATTTCCTCAAGGGGATCTCCAACGCATTAGGAACTATAAAAGAAAGAAGAAAAAGCTTCATTTCACTCAGGAATTGATTTTGGAGTGCTAGAAGGTTATTTGGCCTTTAGAAACTTTTAGTCTTTTGAACTGGCTCCCCACCCCACAAAAATATGATTTTACACTGAAACTCTCAATGAACAGCACAGGTTCATATTGACTCTGTGACGCTATGTACATATGTACAGGTAGGTTTCCCGCTGGCCTTTGTATTTGACTAACCACATAAATTTTTTTAAAAAGTGCATTGCAAATTCAGATTCTGTAGGTTTAACTGGCACTTCCACAGAAAGATAACATGATGACTTCGATGTTAGAGTAATGAGGCCGGCATGGACAGTTTGTCCAGCTCTGGAGCCAAGCAGGTTCCAAAATCATGGGCTCATCATAATAGATGTCCTGAAAGCCTTGAGTCTGTTTACTGATCACAGCGGAGCGAGAAGCTGAGAAACACACAAATCCAGACGAGCAGCAACGCTGCTGCAAACACACGAGCCGAGTTCTGCTGCGTGTCAAAGGACGCGGTGGAGTCGGACCAAAGCCTCACCCTCACAGTGTCCTGAGAGATGAGAGGAGAAAACATTACCGACTTGGTGTATAATAGGAGTTGCAAACCAGACAACAATACATTTACATTTCCCCACCTCGAAAAAGGTTTAATAGAAGATTGGTCATTTGCACATTTACTGAAAGTTTTCCATTAAAAGACTATATTTAACCCTGGAATTGATTTTCATAGACATTTTTTAAACCTTTGCAATGGTGAATTTTAAATATTATGCTAAATGTATCTATGAAAGCCCATTTCTGCCACTGAATTCTAAATAAATAAACAATAACTAATTCAGACGTTTATCTTGCAGTTCTGACTTCTTTTCTATGAATTTTGATATAAGCTTGCAGTTGTAAATTATAAAGTCCAATTACGAGGGGGCAAGAAACTTCTAGGTTACGAATGTAACCCATGTTCCCTGAAGGAGGGAACGGAGACGTTACATACGGGAACTCGCCAGAGAGACCAATTGCCTTTGAGCTTCAAACAAAAGGCCAATGAATATTGGCGTGCACTTGATTGCGCTCAGGTGCACCTCATCACTACGTGAGTATAAGAGAGCACGAGTGTAGTGCACATGCAGGTTTTCGCTGAAGAGCCGAGTCAGCATCAGCGCGACCTCAGAGTCACGGCTCGAAAGTGTAACGTCTCCATTCCCTCCTTCAGGGAACGTGGGTTACTTCCGTAACCTAGACGTTACCCTTTCAGTTGAATCACTTCGACGTTACATATGGGAACACCCACAGAACCGGCCATGACCCTTGAGACCGCGTTACGTGGAGAACCTAATTTTCAAGTTTGTCAGCAGAGGAGTCTGCACGTAACCTTCCCAACACCCTGGGGGCCAGATTGGACTGCCAGTTGTACTGAAGCAGATGGTTGGGGGAGTGGAGCACATGATCTAAATGCATAATTTTGCATGTGGATTCAGGGAATTCAATATATCGATAAGATTACGGATACAAATTGAAGGGAAACACAGCCTTCTGGCTGACTGTGGAATATTGAGATTTGTAGCCACAACCTACTGGGCGAAGTCAACCAACAGACCCCACCTCAGAGCATAAGCCTGCCTTGTAGAGAGAGCTCTTGCCTGAGTGATGGTATCTACCAAGGTGGAAGAGAGGCCAGCGAGGTCTGCGGGTGTTAAATCGTGCCTATCCCCTGAGAAAGAAGGTCCTTCCTCAAGGGGATCTTCCAGGGAAGGGTTGCCGCGGGGAACATGAGGTCGACAAACCAGGTCCGGGAGGGCTAGTATGGTGCTACCAGCAAGATTTGCTCCTCATCCTCCCTGATCTTGCACAGGGTCTGTGCAAGGAGGCTCACTGGGGGAAAGGCGTACTTGAGCCCAGGAGGCCAACTGTGTGCCTGTACATACCTGCAGAGTGGTGACTCGGGGGAAGCGAAGAGGTCTATCTTGGCCTGCCAAGTGGCTCCAAATCAGCTGGACTACCTGAGGGTGGAGCCGCCATTCTCCAGGGTGGGTGGACTGCCGTGAGAGCTGATCGGCTGCACAGTTGAGTGTCCCTGGAATGTGAACAGCGTGCAGCTCCACAGGAGCAGATGGCGGGCGAGTTGTGACATGCGGCGAGAGCACTTGTCCAGACAAGCACGTGCTTGTGGCACAGCATCGGAAGAAAGCCACACAGGGCCAGAAGTACGGCTAACAACTTGAGACAATTGATATGCCAAAGCAGTTGGACGCCTGTCCTGGGGCCCGAAGCTACCTGCCCATTGCATACAGCACCCCAACCCACGGAGGAGGCATCTGTGTTGACCCTGACATGCCTGGACACCTGACCCAGGTGTACTCCGACCCGGAGGAAAGCAGGGTAGGTCCACGGGCTGAATAGGCGGCGACACTGCGGGGAAATGCTAATCTGGAGTGTGCCACGGTGTCATGCCCATCTCGGGACTCGATTGTGTAACCAATGCTGAAGCGGTCTCATATGAAGCAAGCCCAGCGGCGTGACCATGACTGCGGCTGCCATATGCCCCAGAAGCCTCTGAAAAGTTTTGAGAGGAACTGCTGTTTTGTGCCTGAACATATCTAGGCATTTTTACTGCGCGTGCTCGCTGGTGAGGTGGCCAGTCATTTTGACATTTTGAGTCCAGCTCCATACAGAGATAAGAGATCCTTTGCACCAGGGAGAGTTTGCTCTTCTCTTGGTTAAACTGAAGACCCAAATGGCTGAGGTGCCATAGCACCAGGTCCCTGTGCAAGCAAAACAGATCCCTCGAGCGAGCTATTATCAGCCAGTCATCAACATAGTTGAGTTGATGCGGATGCACATCTGCCATAGAGCAGAGAGGGCACCCTCCTCGATCCCCGGAAAGAAAGTAATGGGGGAGAGCACGGCTGGGCCGCGGTTCTGGCTCCCAGAAACCAATTATCCAGCCGCGAGGGGTCGAAGGTGCACCTTTCTGCACCTCCAAACGTATTCCCTTTGGCGACAGTTCAGCGTCCGCCACGGACGGTGCAGACCCAGTAGCGCGGCGCCCTCCTGACGTGATTTCCCCCTCACCATCTGACTCACACTCTGATGCGGACATCAGAGCCTCTCGGGGCACCACGAAGGACACGCTAAGCCCTGTTACGGGGGAAGCGGCTTCCTTGAGGAGGACCATGGGACTACGTGGTACGCCAGAAGTCAGCGGAGCTGTTACACCAGACGGAACATTTTGAACAGTCACCTGCAGGTCCGCCAAGCACCTCGGCACGGGAGTCGTGACTTGCTATGGTCCAACGACTTCCCACGGGAAGGACGTGAGGGGTGCCATCTCACGAATGAGAGGCGAGTCCTCAATGTAGCCATGGTCATCCGCTCACAATAAGTGCATTAACCATCCACGAAGGTCGCCTCAGTTTGTTCTCTGCCCAGACACGTGAGGCAGCAATCATGTCCGTCCGAAGAGGTGAGGAAACTTTCGCACCCCTAAACGCACGGTTGGATCAACATTACGAAGAACACTTCACCAACCGCAGAAAATTTGCTCTTTTTCCTGGATTGCCCAGGGAAGCCCTTACACGGCAACTTAGTGCACTCAGAGGTCTTTGCTCACTGGAATGCAAAAGGCTGGCACAGCCGGCCTTTAAAAATGCCACCAGCCCACAGGATCCACCGACAGCCGCCCAGTAAACACTGCCAGATGAGAGAGCAGAAGATCGCAGGAACTCTTAAAATTGATACTCCACTCAAACCCCAATTCGAAAGCTAAGGAGGTCTCCAGCTCAGAACGGTGATGGCTCTGAAGCGAAAAGCTGCATGTGCACTGCACTTGTGCCCTCTTATACTCACGTAGTGATGAGGTGCACCTGAGCGCAATCAAGTGCACGCCAATATTCACTGGCCTTTTGTTTGAAGCTTGAAGGCAATTGGTCTCTCTGGCGAGTTCTCATATGTAACATCAAAGTGATTTGACTGAAAGGGTAAAGATGATTTTCTCACAATTGAGGTTTTATATCTCACAATTCCGACTTTATTTAAAATGTTAAAGGGTTAGTTCACCCTAAAATTTAAATTCTGTTATTAATTACTCATCCTCATGTTCATGTCATCTTTGGAACGCAAATTAAGATATTTTTATGAAATTGGAGAGCTATCTGACCCTCCATAGACACCGACAACTGAAAATAGTCCATGTGACATCAGTGGATCAACTTCAAGGTAAAGAAAACAAAAATAACATGATTTATTCAACCAATCTTTCTACCCGGATTTACATCTTTTGGAGAGTATCACTACATTTATGCTTTCCCTTAAGAGTGAACTCTTTCTTAAGTACTCTCTAAAATGGTGGAAGACAAAACTTGTGGGAGGAGAATAGTGAATTATGTTATTTTTGTTTTCTTTGGGCAAAAATATTTCCGTAGAGTCATAAAAACTGACGTTGTGCCACTGATGTCAAATGTCAGATGTTTTAACTACATTTATTGACCTGAATCATTTCAGTTGTGTTGCTGTCTCTGGGGATTCAGATACTGTCTATCCAATTACATCAAAAATATCTTAATTTGTGTCTTACGGGTTTGGAATGACATGAGGGTGAGTAATTAATCACAGAATTTTCATTTTGGGGTCAATTAGTTTTTAGGTATTAAAAAGTTATGCATTATGCCATTAAAAAAAAAAAAAAAAAAAAGTAACTAATTGCTTTTTATGGAAAATAATATATTGTCGATTTTGTGCTAGTTTTTTGTCACCTGGGCTTGCCTTGATTAGATTTGAGTCAGATTTTGGCAACTGCAACAGTTGGCCCGTTAAGCCCTTAATCTCTCTCAACATGGGGACAGGACAGATGTCTTATATTATTTGAAAAACTAACTTTACTAGCTACTTGAAAAAGTAATGTAATAACGTAACTCATGTTACTTGTACTATTTTACCCTTGAAACATAAAAGTACAGTGCACTTTGCACTTCACTCTGAAACATGCTTTGCATGTTTTATTCCATTTCAGTTTTCTAAATCATGCAACCCTGGTTTTACCATAAGAGACTCCCCATTTGACATTTTGCACAGCCCTAGAAAAATTGGCGCTATTTTGCAATCTCTCAGCAGCAGATGAAATGGCTCTTTATTGTGTAAAGCCAAGCTACAATCAATGCAAGTTATAAACCCATAACGGCACTGCTCCTCACCTGTGTGGGTTTGGCTGGGCTCAGAACGTTCTGTTCCGTCTCCGTCATGACAAACACAGTGGTCCTCCGCGGCCCTCTCTCCGTCACAGGGCTTAACCGCGCCTGTCGGGTGGGAGTGGGTGTGAAGTCCATTCCATTCCCAAACGTCAAGAGAGCGTTCCCTGTTCAACAGACGAGATGTCCACATCATTTCCATTTGCAACTGCTCATGTTATCAGACGCTTGTTTGGATTCTGTTCTAAGCAGTGCTCAGTATTCAGCTCAGGCCGCTTCTGCACCTGCCTCTCCACATCCTCTCATTAACTCACAGATGAGTGGCTTGACCAAACATCCCTCTTATCCGCTCGCATCACTGCCACTCGGCCATCTGAGGAGTTACTTCATGTAAGAGATCTCTGTTTGAACAGGAGCGAGCAGAATATTGCCATGGATTTGGCCGTATTGATTAATCGCGATATATATAATACATAAGGGTCTTCAGGATCAGGACTGAGTGTGACTGAGAGGAGGATGGATATCAATCAGACTCTTATTCATTTATGAGTAAGAGTAAGCTTTGCACGTCAAATAGCTTTTTACATTTTCAAACTTCTGTGGCTTACTTGACATCAGTTGGTAAATGGCAGCAGAAGTTCTAAATACAGACTGTTTATGGGTCTTTCTCCTACAGTATATCGGCACAGTAAAGTTTTAGGACTCATTTCACTAGCTAAATTTTGTAATTTTTGTCCATTTTCTTTTTTTATTTGAAACAAAAAAAGTACGTATGTAATTTGAAACAGAACTGACGTGAAACAAAAACAAAACGAAACAAAACAAAACGTTTTACACTGACAATAAAAAAATTATTTGAAGGAAAATTAATAATTATATTCATCAAAAGTGACTGAGAACACATTTATAATGTTACAAAATATTTTTTTGTTAAAATAAATATTGTTTATTGAACTTTATATTCATCAAAGAATCAAAGAATCAGAAATGTTTCTTGAGCAGCAAATGCAGCATTTTAGAATGATTTCTGAAGGATCATGTGAAACTGAATGGAGTAATGATGCAATTTATCAAAAAACTAATTTAACAAGAATTTTCATATTAAGATAAAAAGGTGTTTGAGCTATGAAAAGCTATGAAAACAGTTAGATAATCTGTTCTGGAAAATCTTAAATAAAAGAAATATTTTATTTGTTTTATATATATATACCTGGGTTAAAAAAATGCGCACATACTTGAAGAAACTTCCATTTATTCTGTCTTAATCATTTAATTTTCAGCAATTATAGTCGACTTGATTGCACAGAAACTGAGCTGGACAATGATGTCTCTGAATTCAATAACAAAATGCCTTAAAATGAAATTTGAGTGTTTAATCTTATAAGCTTACATTACTGGCACGCTCCTATTTGATACTAAGTGCAGATGCACAATCTTTGATGTTAAAAGCAATATATAAACAAATGTGACTTGACTTGGCTTGTCAACATAGATTTCAAGATTAAGACTAGGTAAAGGCAAATCCTAGATTCTTTCAATAATTATTATAATTTTACTTTACAATTATCATAGTCCTACACAGATAAACCCTGTAGCTAAATATATCCCAGCACAAACCAGAGGCAGACAATCCTAAAGAATGACACTCTTGAAATGCTTTTCTAAAAGTGTGTCCTGGTTCTGCCTAAGTAGAGAATCAGGACGCAAGTGACGAGAGTCAGATGAGGTGATTTCTGAGACATTCTGTTGCGAAGCGGCGGTGAACGCTAGCTTGATATGACATACAGTAAAACACAGAACGTATGACTAATGGTGCAGAGAATAGCAAGAGGAGACTTCATACTGTTCTGTGCTACTCTGAAGGACATTCAACTTATGACTATGATAAATAGAGATACTGCACATGGATACGAAATCCCTCAGCCGATAGCAAAAGTCAATTATTGAGAATAATATCTGCCAATACTGATAATTATTTTTTAGTTTTCTTTTACATTGTGCTTTATGATAGAGTTTGTAGCTTAATTCAATATATTTTAAATAGTTGAGCCCTGTAGTGTAGTTGGTGACATATTTTCTGTGATTTTAGTGCTAACGATAATTAGACAATGTTTTTATGAGTGTGTTATTGTGCTGGAATCTTAAAGACTGCTGTGGACTCCTGAAGTTTGTTATATTCTTCATATTCTGTTTACTGATCAGTTCACACTGACAACAATTAATATTTTGTAACGGATTTTAAATTTTTATGGGTATTTTTACCTTTATAAAGCCATTTTTTCCAGTGTCCATTATTTTTTAAATACTGATTTTTTAAATTATTTAAATAATACAAGAAATTAAAGGTGGTAATAAGTGACTGTAAATTAAATTTAAATGGTTGATTCATTCAGAAACTAAACACTGTCATTACTGTAGCTAAAATGTAAGTCTCTTATGCCGAGTTCAGACTGCACTATTTTCAAAGCAGTTGCGTCACAGATCTTTTCACATAGCATGACTATCTGGGGTATCATTCAGTCACTGCTGTGTTCACACTGCATAATAGATTGGCAACAGTTTTGCACTGCATGACTTTACAACAGGAAGGATCGCCGACAAATCTGGTGTTTGACGGCAATTTCTCAAAACCTGTCGGTGAGTCAAAATCGGGACTAAAATCGTGCAGTCTGAACTTCTTGTTTTTTGTTTTTTGCTAAATACTCAATGTCAAATCGCACATCGCACACCCCTATTAACAGGTAAATGACACACTTAAGTATTGTTTTATTTTGTGGATATTTCACCTGTCACTTTATAAATTAAGTTTAACTAATTAATATAATTTAATTTAACTAATTAATATAAATTAAAATATAAACTGTGAACATGCATATTTAAAACATTTAAGATACCTTACATGTATTTACTCTGCCCTCGTGTTAAGTCTATATCCTTGAAAGCTAAATTATCTAAACATTGTTTGATCAAAATTATTGCTAGTGACAATTTAGTAGTCGCTTTCTGCTGCCTTCTGATTGACAGAAAATAATTGGCCCAGATCATTGGCTTTTTAAGCAATCAGTTTATCCCGATAAATCTGTTGCATTTTTTGGACAGAGCCTGTGATTCTGCTCTGACATTACAGTGTTGACTAACAATAACCACAGATTCTTTCTGCCAGACTACACATGCAACATCCTTTCACATCGCATATCACATGATGGAGACTCAGATATGATGACTGACACAGATGATGTACAGTACGGGAGCTTTGACTCACTGAGACAGACGTTGCTGGTGAAAGAGTCAAGGAACTCCATGCACTGATCTTTCTGATACCCGCTAGCTGAACACGAGCACCAGGGAGACACGTCGGATGTGGAGTTGTCCACGTAGTTTGGTGTTATCGAGCTGCCTGTGATACCAAAATGCATTTAGACATTTGTGATTTCCTATAAACTGATCAATACACAAAATATCACTGAATAAGAGTACGGAAACAAATAACATTTTAAAATAAATTAGAAAACAGTTCATTTACATTGTAATAATATTTTCACTGTATTGCTGTTTTTACTGTATTTTGCAGCCTTGATGAGCAGACGAGACTTCTTAGGAAACCTTAATTCCAAACATTTGCCGCCAGTGTATAAACATTTAATATTATATGTGTATTTAGAAAATCAAACTTCCCGTCAGACGCATGTCTGTCGAATTGAACATTTTGTTTAAAAAGAGATTAATTTAAAAGGGATTCTGTTTGCTCAATATATAGCAAATGAGCATGAAGCAGAACTAAACAAACAAAAAAGCCTCTATGTAACAGAAAGCCTCATAAAAAAATATTGCTTTCAATCTATTTTATTGCAAGTGAAATCAATCTCTCCATGACTTTAAAAGTGCCTGGGTAGTTTTATAGTCTCTCATCACAGACACTCAGGTGTTTCTCTGAAGAAGGGAATAACAAGGTATCACTCTCCAAACCAACTGCATCAGCCTTGCTACTGTTTGAATGGGCAGCCACAGTCATGCATGCAATCCCTTTCCAGTCTGCACAACAATTGTCTAAAACAGCTTTAAAGTACTCACCTATCAGTCCAGTGTAAGCAATGAGACATGCTGCATAGTTGCCCTGTTTGCAGCCGGTGGCAGACTGCTCTTCTGGCTGGCAGTCATACTGAAACTGGGCCAAACGGGACCTGAAGAACAAGCACAACCTTATATGCATGGACAGCAGCCAAGCAGACAGCAGCGTCCTAATAAGTGTATCGGCCATACTAACATAATCATGAAGAAGAATCACCATTGACTAAAGGGCCATTTACAATGTGCTACTTTTTCTATTGATTTTGTATGACGTGTATTACCATTGCGCTCATGTCTTTCGAAGGCTCTCTCTAAATTTAAATTTGAACTTTATTTATTAGGACTAAATTGAATAGAAAAAATATTTTTAAGAAATCATTCTAATATGATTTGATACTTAGGAAACATTATGTACACTGATCGACCGACTCTCGCTATCGCTCTGGACCAAACTTAATGTTAATTCCAAACATTTGGCTGCCAGTGTATAAACATTTCATATTATTTTTTTATCTGTCAGAATAGACCATATCTGACTTATTTGCCAATGTCCTGACAAGGTCTTTGATATAAAGTCATCATAATAATTATAGCGTGCGGCTTTTTTTGACGTCATTGACTAACGCATCTGAGTCAGTTAATCACTCATTTAAAGTCGTTGCTTTTGCAAGCAAATCATATTTTTCATAGCAGAACTGATTAGCTCCCATCTCTAATACCAATTAATCATCAACAGATGGCTTTTTCTTGGTTATATATAGCAACAGACTGAATAGCAGTGCATGTGACTTTACTGTATAAGTGAGGACTGAATTTGACTTCATGTAACCATGCGCTATTCAATATTTAATACACAATCGTGAGGTTTTATCTGGACATTTCAGAACATTTCAGAGTCTCATAACTTTAATTCGTCTGTCCAATGCCCATTTATACAGACACGGTGTTACGAGGAATGTGAAGAAAAGCTTTTCTTATCAATAGTAATACGTGCTTGCTTTTCTCCAGACAGCTATAGAAAACTCAAGGCTTTCTCTACCAGGAGAAAAGAGTGAATGCAAGGTGAGTTGTTGAGTTGTTTAATCTGGCCACCCACGGGGTACGTGGCTGTCCGAGACTCTCACACTGACCTGCAAATATAGTCGGCCTTACAGATCCTCATCTGGGAAAGGCAGCTGGGTTTATCTTCTCCCTCATAGGAGCAGCTGGGCACGATGGTCTGTCGCCGTCTCTCTGAACAGGCCATGTCACTGCAGGGGCAGAAGAGCAGCTCGTGGGTGTACTCCGGAGGCACGCGATCGAAGAACCGCCGCAGCGCCCTGTTGCACCTCGATCGGTTACACAAACCCGACTTGGTGGAGGGCTTGATGCATGTTGACACGTACTCGGTGCGCAGTTTCTGGCACACATCGTCAACGTTGCAAGCTTTGGCCGCGTCCAGGCAGCGGTTTAGTGTTGTCATGCCGAGCTCAGAATCTGTGGAGAATTAAAATGCTTATCAAATGCAGTCTTATGGACTCTTTGAAGTAATCAAATCTGTTCTGTTTTGTCAGAGAGTGCAGTTAGACTCTGGATGAACCAATGAGGCAAAAAAAGCACCTCTCGTTAAATACACCTATTAAACGCAATAAGCAGTGAAAAAATCTCAATGCACAATGCTCTCTTCACAATTGTGAATTCAGATCACTTTTGCATCTTATTGTGGTAATGGTCAGATAAATAATACTCCTTACAATTTTATATATAATTTCATTACTAGTAAAAAAGAACATGTGGATATCTTGTCATTCCTACACTACAATAGTAAGCTTTGATTTCAGTGATTTGGACTATGAGATGGACATTTGCTTCTTGCACACTTTACTTTTGCTTTGAAAAAAGAAATACATTGAAATGTATATTTCATTGGGAGTTTCAGTACTGAAGTCCTCATTCTTTCATCAAGCTAAAGATGTCTATTATGTTGTTTACACATTTCTAAAAGTACTTCTCAGACTTTGATTATTTTCTTTTAATATAATTTTTATAGGTTTCTTTAAATTTTACATTTCGTCAATGGCTTGTTTACATTTATACTTCTGTAGGGTACATTACTGAATGACAAAGTTGCAAGTTTAATATGTTCTTAATTATTGCTCTTAATTATTGAGTTCCTACTTACTGGTAATGTAAACAAAGGCAAGCGGGTTTGGCGTGCTGTTTGTGGAGAGGACTCAGGGTTCATTGGGCTCCCGAAACCCTAAGGTTAAGAACCCTAATGAGCTCCCCCCGAGAAGGAGTAAAGTCGGAGGAGTAGGGGAGGAGGAGGGATGCTTAGACTGAAATACTGAAGAGGTTTTAACTATTTATAGGAAGCCTCTCAAGCTCTGGTTGGATGATGAGGTAATAGAATGATTACCAGGGATCGGGCTGATAATTACCTGCGCGTCCTCCTCCCGAAATTTGTTAGCAAAACATAATTTAGTTATTGTGGTAAATATATCATTTACATCGATTAATTAGTGAACAGATTAATATTAAGATTAAAATAAGATTTTAGTCAGATTGCCAAGATGTATGCTGCAGTGACTGACTTTTTTATACTCACCATAATTTTCCTTCTTAGAGGAAAAAATGGTATCTGTGAGGATTTCCAGTCAGGATTTAGACCATATCATAGTACTGAGACTGCTCTAATTAGAGTTACAAATGACCTGCTTCTATTTCTGACTATATCTGCTTCTATAACCTGATCGTGGTTGTATCTCATTATTAATGCTATTGAATCTCAGCCATGCGTTCGACACTATTAACCACAGCATTCTCTTAAGTAGACTAGAAATCTCTATTGGCATTGGTGGAAGTGCCTTAGCACTGTTTAAATCATACTTATCTGACCGCTATCAGTTTGTAGCAGTGAATGAAGACGTATTATATCAATCACAAGTGCAACATGGAGTACCTCAAAGCTCAGTACTAGGGCCATTACTTTTTACGCTTTACGTGTTACATGTTAGGGAGATATCAGGAGACATGGTGTTAGCTTCCACTGTTATGCTGATGATACTCAGCTCTATATTTCTTCTCAGTCAGGTGAAACACACCAAATTGAACGGAATGCATAGCTGATACAAAAAATTGGATGACAACTTCTTACTGTTAAATTCCGACTCTGTCAGTTCTTCTTAATCAGTTAGGAACCTAGGTGTGCTGTTTGATAGCAAAAAAACTATTTATTTACATCTCAAGAACATACTGTATCTAAATTGTGGCCTATGTTCTCAACCTCAAATGCAGGAGTGCTAATTCATACGTTTATGACCTCAAGATTATTGTAATGTCAGCTGGTTCAAAATGCAGCAGCTAGAGTCCTTACTAGAACCAGAAAGTATGAGCATATTAGCCTGATTCTGTCAACACTGCACTGGCTGCCTATCAAACATCGTATAGATTTTAAAATTTTGTTAATTACTCATCAAGCCCTAAATGGCTTAGCTACTCATTACTTGACCGAGTTCTTATCACATTATAGTCCTCCACGTCCACCGCGTTCTCAAAAATGTGGCCATTTGATAATAACTAGAATATCAAAATCTACTGCGGGTGGCAGATCTTTTTCCTATTTAGCACCCAAACAAATTGGAACACTGGAACAATTTACCTAATACTGTTCGGGGGGCAGGCACACTCTGTCAGTTTAAATACACCAATACACATCTATTAATCAAATCCTTTAAAGGATTGTTAGGCTGCGTTAATTAGGTCAGCCGAAACTGGGAACATCCCCCGTAACACAAGATGTACTCACGACGCAATATAAGCCCTTCACACAATCTGACATGCACTTAAAATTTAACTGGAAATTAAGTGCTGGGCGTCAAGCCAGAGGAGAACTGGTTCCTTGCCGCTCCGCCTCTGGTTTGTTTAGTTGGGGGAACCTACTTTCTAGTGATTATCATCGTTTTGATTACAGAGACTGTCTCTGCATTTAATAAATACATAGTTTAATCTCATCATTATATATTGCCATGACTCTGTTTTCCTATTTGATAATGTTCACTGCTTTGCTACAATCTGTATTGTTAAAAGTGCTAAATAAATAAAAACTGATTGATTGATATCCTTATTTTGAAAGATTGTATGAAACAGATCTTACCTGCAGTGATGGAGGCCAGACGAACAAAGTCATAGCCTTTCTCTATCTCTTCATACGGATAGTTCTCTACCAGGTTAAGCCCTGCAAAAACAAACAACCTGGGTAATTAAATCATATATGAAATGCTTTATACAGAGCAATATATTTTGAGGGACCACATGGATTCCGGCGATACTGTTAGTGGAGGTCTTTTTCACAAAAACAGACATAATAAATTTTTTATGATGTCTTTTCTAGGTGTGACATATGAGATGATTAGTTTTTCCATCCACAGTAAATTTGAAAGTATGAAATTTGAGCGTAGTAAATTCATAAAAATTGAAACCAACTACACTGATTCCAAAAAATCTTATTTAGTAATCCATTACTACACACATCTTAGGTAATAAAATCAGACTACTTTTAGTTTACTTTTGATCTACCTTTTTCACATTGATTTAAATGTAATCAATGCCATATTGATATATATATATATATATATATATATATATAGTCACGGTGGTGTTTGCGAAGGAGAAATTAAACTTAAAGTCTTTTTAATAACCAACACAAAAGCCAAGATTCAAACATCCAGTGGTGACATGAGAAATCCAAAACAAGTGCAAACACAGGTAACATCCACATTGACTGACCAATTCAAACTCAAAAGACAGGGGTTTTATACACTGAACACTAATCACTAGACAAGACACAGCTGGGGAAACACAGGTGGAAAGGGATCAACTAATAATTGCACAATGACACAGGAAGGACCAAATATGGGCAAACAGGAAGGCTCTCAAAAACTAAACTAAAACAGGGAGAACATTAAAATAAACCAAGAATACAAAAACACAGACTTTAAACAGAACTAAACAGACATACAACGTGACAATATATAATGGTGCTATTAGAAATTATTTGCATCCTATATATATATATATATATATATACAGTAGTCAATTTTTATTTATATATATACATAATAAATAAGCACAGTACACATACATATATTATGTAAACCAAAAACATGAAATCAAAGTTTTTAAACAAAATTAAATAATAAAAATGCTAAATTAAAATTCATAGGCCCGATTTCACAAACGGGGCTTAGCTTAAGCCAGGACTAGACATTATAGACTAGACAAGATATTTTCATCTGAGACAGCTCAAAAATGCAATTTAATCTGGGACTATCTTAAACCTTGTCTGTGAAACTGGAGGATATTGTTTTCATTAAAATAAGCACTAAAATAAAGATCAAATATTTTATTTTATTTTTAAAAACTTTAATGCATTCATAATATAATGTAAAATAAAATCATGTAATCAATAAAAAATACTTGATACATGGTATGATTATGAGTATTTTAAAATGTAATATTAATTGCAAGTCCTGTTTTTTTTTTTATCTGATTACATAATCCAGATTACAATGTACTGTAATCATTTACTACCCCACTGAAAATAAAATGATGGTATCTTTTTAAGGTAAGTGGTTTTTACAATTTATATTAGCAACATTTAAATCCAAAAAAGTTATAATTCAAATATAGCTAAAATATAGCAATTTAAATATAGCTAAAATAAATTCACTGCAACCACTTTCAAAATTGAGTAAATTCAATTATTCATTTTTTTTTTCAATAAGCAATGCCCTCATTATACCAATAAACCCCTGCTTTGACAGCCATTCAAAAGTAGCCATGTATTCTGACACAGATAAAACTTTATGCAAGCAACATGTAAATTTCATATATTTTGTTCCAAATGTTTTACCAGTGTCTGATTTTATAAAGGGCTCTTAAAATTGTGAAATGGGCTTATATTTTTCCATCCACAGACCAGTGAGATTTCACTGTGAGCCAGACGTGGCAAGAAATGCATCAAGAAAACCAAGCAACCGGCAAAATGTCCTGCTGTGGTTGGTTAGGACATCAACTTCGATTAAATTTAAAAGAGATTTTAACATTTACCGCTTTTCTGCATCACACCTGGCCAGGACATAGTGTTTCATTTTTATAACAGTTTTCCATCCTGTCACTGACACCTTTGAGAATTCTATGTGTGTAGAATTTGGATTGATAACAGCTGCATAAGACTGCAGTTCAGTCTTCATGAGGGCTTAAGTTACTGAATGCTATAGAAGTGTTTATAGGCAATCATATGTCATAAGTGATCCTGGACCACAAGACCAGTCATAAGAGTCAATTGAGATTGAAATTTATATCCTGTATCATCATCTAAAAGCTGAATAAATACATTTACATTGATGTATGGTTTGTTAGAATAGCACAATATTTTGCTGAGATACATCTCTATTTGAAAATCTGGAATCTGGGTGCAAAAAAAATAAGTCTTAAAGTTCTTATGCATATTACTACTCAAAAAGTTTTTATATAACATACAAAATATCTTCATGGAACATGATCTTTGCTTATTATCCAAATGATTTTGGCATACAAGAAGAATTGATAATTTGGGCCGATACAATGTATTTTTGGCTATTGTTACAAATATACCCCAGTGACTTAAGATTGTTTTTTGGTCCAGGGTCAAAAGTGAGCTTTGTGTAACACTGTGTCATGATCATAATTATTGAACTCTCTCTCTCTCTCTCTCTCTCTCTCTCTCTCTCTCTCTCTCTCTCTATATATATATATATATATATATATATATA
>JAUMHI010000055.1:16484441-16499851 GCA_032359435.1 Enteromius unitaeniatus
ATTTCTTGAACTCTCTCTCTCTCTCTCTCTCTCTCTCTCTCTATATATATATATATATATATATATATATATATATATAAACTGTTGAACTGTTTTTAACAATTTTAATCAGAAACATTTATTGATCAGAAAAACAGCACATTAGAATGATTTCTTAAGATTAATGTGACACTGAAGACTGGATTATTGATGCTGAAAATCCAGCTTTGATCACAGCAAAACATTACATTTAACAATATTCACAGAGCAAACAGCTGTTTTAAATTGTACAAATATTTCACAATAATACTTTTATTGGGTTTTATTTAAATGCAGGATCAGTGAGCGTTAAAAATATACTGTGTACTTTATACACATACAGTATCAAAGTTGTGCTAAAAACTAAAACCAAAATGTGTTCTTGTCATAGACTAGACAACTCTGATAAACTTTTTTGATCTACTATATACTGTATAAGTACCATAAACACACACACACACACATACATATATATTTATATAGTATTTATAAATGAAGTATAATATGTTACTCACCATGCATGCCAGATAGGTGGAGACTCCAGTAAATGCTGAGACAGTTCTTCTCTCTCTTCATGCCTCGTCTGCACTGGCAGCCATGGAGAGGACTGGACAGCAGGGCCGAAACAGCATTAGCACACTGACTGCGGGCCCCGGGGCCGAGCTTCATGCTACCGTTACCGGCGACGCACTGCCTCAGGGTCCGGAGCCGTGGACTGCAGGCCTCGTCCCCGGAGCAGGTGTCTCCTGCCGTCAGACAGTCTCTCCCCGCAGACAGCAATACCTGCAAAGCTGTGATAAACAAGGGTAATAAAAAATTAAACATCAAGCCTTTGCCAGATGTGCTTTACTAGAGGTGTACAGTGATATAATTTAGAAATAATTTCTTTTGATCTGTTGATATCATCTTGTAATCATCAGAAACAGTGGCCACCAGACACAATCATCTCTATTTCCACCAAATAGCCATCAGGTTTCACAGGCTACCCACAAACACCTGCACTTCATTAGATACAATCACATCCCATCTGCCATTTATATGTAATTATTCACTTTCACTCACTATAGCCTGCTGATTCGGGTCTTGTCTGTTATCACACTCTCTGTGTTGTTTTTACAACATACAATCTCCAAAAATTGCATTTACTGTACATGCCTTTGTATCATTTATGTTTTTAACCCTCATGTTGTATTATTGTAAATTCAACCTGGTCTCATAAAAATATGTGCCTCTGTGGACTTTTTGTGCAGCACTGTTTTTACGTACCTTACTGAATGTTTCACCATAAAAAAGAAATGCCCAGTGGCGCAAAAACCTAGGTTCAATACGTAAGCCCTGGAACAGCTCTGGATTACAATAAAACTATAAGACTTTGCTTACACACAGAATAAAAACTAAAACAAAAAAAAATTATTATTGCAATTTTTGGGACTATTTCACACCTTGTTACACTTGTGGTGTTCCCATACAGTCAACTTGCACATAATTTTATATTTAGTTTTGGAGCTGACTGATCATAGGCTCTGAGTTTATGCACAGCAGTTTATGAATGAATACCGCCAAAATGATTCTCACTGTTGAGGAAAGTTACAATATTGCATAACTCTCTAAAAAAAATAATTTATTTAATTACTGTTTAAGGACATTAATTTGAACACAATGCCTACAAAATGTGGACATGTGTGAGTCAAAGGAAACAAAATAACTGTTGTAAATGATCAAGTAATGTATTACTTGTTACTTGAAAAAGTAGTCTGATTGCGTAACTTGAATTGCTTGTAATGCATTAACCCCAATATTTATTCTCAATAATGATTTTTATTTATTTATTTAAAAATTAAATCTGAAGTAGCCTACCCAAGCTGAGGTATATGACTTATCATTATTACCAAATAGAAATATTATAAAACCTATGCTAATTGAAAGAGAACAAGCTGACAAAGGCTGAATCCAATATTTGTTGATAGTATAGAATAATATGAGAACTGGAAGTAATTTGTAAAAGTTCAGGCTTTTTAAACCAGGATTTTCAGCACAGCTCAAAGATTAATGCAATGTACATTTCAAGATATATTTGAAATAACATCAGGCATAATTTTTCTTTTATTGCAGCAATGTAGGGAAAACATCTGACAAACTTGTGATTGTGATAGTAAGTATTCTAAATCTTTTTAACTATAATATTATTCAAATGTGTAGGCCAGTCACAGGTGTCGTATATTGCATAAGCATTTGCTTTTATTGTATATATCATACATTAAGTGTTAAATTGAAATGACTTCAGAATTTGAGGTCAGTGATATGATAAGCTTCTAATCCTGAAGATGTAACTTGGCACTGTCTCAAGAGTCAGAATGAATGCATTTACATAAAATACAAGATGTGACACTCAAGAGTCGTTTTCTGAAATGGCATATGCATACATAAAATATTCTACAGGTTGCAACACCATCTGTTAATCCGCTGATTAACTTGCATGAGAAAAGGGCTCTAAAAAAAATTCAAACAAAAGCTGAAAAAAACATCTAACAGATTATGCATGTGCTAGTGTTTTGAATTAATGGCAACGTCAAATAAGAGGTAAAATCACAACCACATTTTTTATCTCAAGCGCAAATGAACAGCTCACTGTTGAAACGCATCGTTGCATGACTTTGACGCGGCTTTTCATCCATCGGTGTGCTTGTCGGCGATAGCCTGATGTTTTTTAGCCTCAGTCAGGAATAGCAGAACCTGTGGGCTGATATTTTGCACCTGAAAAACTCAAAGGCTCTCTGACAGATGCAACCATATGCAGACAGTTTTGTGGAGGCAGGGAATGCGATGTATCATGACTACAGACATGAGAATAAATCAACATGACAGCGGGCAAAATGAGACTTTCTATATCTTATTGGAGCATTGTTCAACATTAGCTGGATTAGGGAGGTAATAGTCTGATAAAAAAGCAGCCCAGTCAGCGTCTGATCAAACCCAACACAACCAGACAATTCATTATTTCAATTAAACCAGCCTCTCCTCTCCCTTCCACCAGACTATTAATGAAGGACGCTGCCTTCTTAACTTTAGTTCCTGATGCATATGTAATGTATTCCTTTTCTTTGTTTATTCGAGGTTTACGTTAACGACTGGAAACTGTGGCCGTGAGGGAGACGGGTTTGAGCTAATTCATATGGGAGTGAGGTAAAAAGCTTGTTTGTTAAGCCATGAACAACTGGCCCTCGAGACTGGTTTCTTTAATGTGTGATGATAATTTCTGCTCTAATGACTAGAACTGCACGCCATGATGAATGACATATTTTTTCCTCATTACGCAAAATCAGACACTCATAAAGATCATGTTTAGGTTCTATATTTATACAAGGCTATAAACCTGTTTACGGCTCATAGACTTCAAATGACATCTACATTTTAGTTCCTTTCAGCTGAAGAAAAGTTGTCTAAAAAACAAATGCACTGTTATTATTGAGTAAAGGGTGTTTTTGACTCAATATTTGTCCTTCACACTCCCGCAGTCCTGCAGGCCGCTCAGTATTACCAATATGCTCTCTGTTAGCGTGTGCGTGTCAGTCAGGCTCTGAATGCCTATTCATGCAATCTCTTTTCAGATGCTCAGCTGGATAGGCGAGAGAACAGAGATGTGTGAAGGTGAAAACGTAATGTTAGCTGCCAAATCATAATCTAATAATATGCTAAATCTTAATCTAAAAATATTCGTTAGCTACCGTGACATTTTCTGAATGTCGAATTGTGAATGCTGATATTATAGAGCGTTCTCTACTCAAGTCTGAATACAAGCAAGTGTGAATTGAGATTTGAGAGCTGCGTCAGAGGGGAACATTTTCAAAAACCTAAAACCTTTACTTTTATCACGTCTTCCGAAGACTTGGAATACTGTGCACTAGTCATATAAACTACTTTTAGGGTGCCTTTGACTTAGTCACAGTGAAAACTGTCTTCAAGACAAGATGTTTTGTTTCTCCTCTTTTAGTGGATATATGTATCTTATAATTCACACTAGCAATTTAGCACTGAAAAAAAATTCTTGAAAGAAGTCAGAGTCAAACCAGAAAGCCTTCACAGATTGAAGATTTACTATTTGTAGTCTGTTACTGATTCCAAATTACATAAAAAAATTATAATAATAAAATTTAGTTAGTAGCATATTCCATTACATCTAACCTTTTGGGTAATATAATCAGCTCACTTTTTGATTTTTTTTGACACAAATTGTTTATCACTTTGATTTTAATAGTCTTATATGATACATACATGATAAAAAAAATCACACACACACCAGCAAACACACAGTCTATTTAAAGTGGCTGGTGCCCTGTCCGTTGTGAAAAGTGAGAGGCAAAATTGCACAGCAGGAGTTCTATTGATCAAAAAATGACAACCTGTTGTCTGAGAGAGCCCTAAGAGGTTCTGTGATTGTAAAGATGAATGCTGCAATTCTACAGTCTGTTTCCACCTGATGATTATTGCTCAAAATCAGCATGGGCTTATTGATCAATATCTGATACAAACCGATAAGTCTGGTTTCAGAGTTAGCACAAACATATCCGATTTAAACAAAGACTTTAAGAGTAATTGTTTTTACTTTTTAGAATACATGTGCAATTTGTAGTGCCCAGTATATGAAGTTTCTGAATTGGAACACATCATGATTATCATGACCACACAAAAACTCATGAGTTATCAGCTGTTTGAATCTGACTGAGTGTGTAAAAAGACTCTCTCATAGTGAATCATGAGTCATTTCCACAATTGAGTTGCCAACTCGTACACATTTGACATGAGCATGATTTTTTGTATCTTTGAGAAACTATTATACTTTTTATGGTAACAATTTATTTTATTGCTTCTTAACTAGTTTATAAGCATGCATATTACTAGAATATTAGCCATTTATTAGTCATAATTAAGCCCATATTAATGCCTTATTCTACATGACATTATCCTACATTCTTTATCCTACTCAATACCTACTCTTAACAACTATCTATTAATTAATAAGCAGCCAATTAGGAATTTGTTGAGGGAAAAAAGTGTTCCCTTTTCTAAAGTATTATAATTTTTTTATTAATATGCGTTTTACACTGCCTTGCTGCTTTCAACTGTGGACAAACAAGCTATATGCAGGTTCCCCTTCAGTCGAGTCACTCCGACATTGCATATGGGATGTTCCCTTCATACCCTAGACGTTCCCCTTCAGTCATTACTTTCCATATGTAGCGTCTCCTTCCCCTCCTTCAGGGAACGAGGATTACCTTCTATTTAATGTTTTTCAATGACAATGTGTAAATATACATATCCCCAACATAATTTTAAACACATTCAAATATACCAAAATATGAATGGCATTTAGCGCACAAGGTTTAATTGCTAGGTTGAACAAACTGAATTACTTTGTAATTGATGTTAATTAATATGCCAAGGCAAATAATGGTGAGCAATCACATACATCTCCTTCATCTATCCGAATATTTGCTATTCTAAGTGAGCATGCAAAAAGCCAACACTGCAATCAAGTGTCCATAAACTTTCCAAGCTGCAGTAGTGAAAGACAGATGGTCAGTCGCAAGTCTGCGATGGCAGCGTGAAACCCTGGCCTCTCCATTGCAGTGTCCTAATGCTGCATTGGCAGAAGCCAGAATAGACACCATACATCATGAATGCAAATGAAGTGCTTGATTTGACATTTCCAATAAGCCTGTCTCAGTGTACCAGTGGGTTTAGCCAATTAACCATGTCAGTAATCAATTCCTTCAGAGCCCTGTGCTAAGTCCTCACTTCTCCTTGCACATAAATCAAAGACAGATTAGCCGATCAGTTACCCAGATGCACCAAACTAACGACCCACTTTAGAATGGATCAGAGTGGAAATTAAAGTTAATGGACTCTGTTAGGATGACACCAACAGAGCCTCTTTATACCTTTACAAATCCTTTCTGTGAGGAAAGAAAATGATGTTGTTCTACAACTGTGAATGTTGCTTTAATTACAAACAAACTGAGACAACAATTTTATATGACTACAGTTATATGACTATTTTTTAATCTAGCTTTTACACATAGTTGGCATATATATACACATATAGCAATAAATGCCACCTTCACACACATCTGATAGACAGATAAACTGCATATTTCATCGTTGTTTTATTTTGGGGATATTTTAGCTAATAGTTTGCTTTTTACATGAATAACATAAAGCTAAAGAAACATTTTGGATGCCTCATATGCTCAACAAAAGCATCTTTAAAGGTATAGTTCACACAAATTTTTTTATTTAAAACATACTCATAATCAAGCGAACCAAGTATATAAGTTTGTTTCTTCATCAGATTTGGAAAAATGTAGCATTGCATTATTGTCTCAGCAATGGGTGTTCTGCAGTCAATGGGTGTCGTCAGAATAAGTCCAAACAGCTAATGAAAACATCACAATAATCCACACTACTCCAGTCCATCAGTTAGTGTCTTGAGAAGTTAAAAGCTGATTGTGTGTAAGAAACAAATCATTCATTAAGATGTTTTTAACGTCAAACTGTTGCTTCCGACTAAAATATTCACAGTCCATAATAACGCTTCCTCCAGTAAGAAAGTCTGTCTGTTGTTTTTCATATCAGTATCCACTGACATACAGTATGTGTTCAGAGCAATTTTGCCTTGTAAATGGTACTTGGTTTGTGCATATTTCACACCTAATTTGGACAAAATGGCTTTTTCACTGGAGAAAGCAATATTATGGGTAGAATATTTGTATTTTAGTTGAAAGCAACAGTTTTGATGTTTAAAAATGATGGATGTGTTTCTTACAAACACACAGCTTTTGTCTTCTCAAGACATTAACTGAAGGATGAATTATTTTGATGTTTTTATCAGATGTTTGGACTCTGACGGCACCCATTCACTGCACATTTTCAATTTTGAGTGAACTATTCCTTTAACCTTGAGTTTTCTTTGTGTGTCCTCCTGTGTAACACTTAATTCTGCACTATTGTACTCTACATAAACATCTGTCTAATAATTTTAGGCAGTTCAAAACAGCCCGACCATGAAGAAGATAAGCCGGAGATGGTGAGAACTACATAACTACCCTGTTTGCCAGTTATTAGTGTAAACAATAAATTTTATACACATGCCAGCCAGAGGCACAATGAATGTTTGTTAAAAAGTCAGCATGAATCTTAAATGAGGGTGAAATCACAGCTCAATTACGAGGTGCTGGCTAATGTTTGCCATCGCTGACCTTTACATCACAGTTACAGAACTTCATTCTCACACAAACATTTTATTACACACAATGCTGAAAGAGATTATATTAAATAAATAAGAGCCAATCAAAAGTTGGAGGGTTTTAAACATTAACATGCTGAAAATACAAGACGACACAGACACAATTACATAACTGGGCACAAAAACCACTTACTGACATCAAAGGGAAATAAATTGCTCTTAGAAAATTGAGACAGCAAAACATTTTAAGATGTTTAAAAAACTGTAGGAATCACAACTCTTCCAATCTATATGCAACACATCGCTTTTATTTTTTGTGTACCAGAGATACAGCCCAGAGCAAAGACAGATTTGCTTGTACAATGTTTTGATAGAGAAGCAATTTCAAATAGTCAGTTCCAGGGGAAATATGTCCTCGTCTTCCTCTGCAAGATAGCTTTAGTGCCAAAAATAAGAGATATTTTATCTGCTGTTCAATATAGTGAAAAAGTTTCATAGTTAATGAGTGTTTTTCCAACCTTTTTACTCGCAGAATATTCCTACACACTGTAAAGCAGCAGAGTGAATCATACACATAAGATTCGATCAGAACATTGAAACATGAAGAGTCAAATTCCACAGAGAGGCCTCGCACGACATTAATTAATCAGCCAATGGACACCCTGCACACCCTTTCGTAAGCAGATCTAACAGACATTGTCACAGGACAGCTTGCAAAATTAACACAAAAGAACACATATTGAGAATCCCAACTCAGGAAGGAGATTGGCAATATTGTGCAAATAACCAAGATAATGGTCAAAGATATCATAATCTTTACATGGGTAGAATAATTAAAGATTTTGTTGGATGGATCTTCACCCCCCCCCAACTCAACTAGGACCAGCCAAAAATTCCTTAGGGGTTAAAGACCTTTAACCCCTGGGTTTCACAAAACCACGTTCACTCTACAGAAAACTGAACCGACGTTGCACAAAACTGCATTTTCATGCCAATTCAGCCCTGAAAATACACTAAACCGCATAACTGCATATCATATGTATCCCACACATTTAACTATCATGTGTTAATCACTCATTGTATATGTAGTTTGATTACTAGGGAATGGTTTTTACTTGAATATTCGTGCTTAGTATGATTTTACTTCAATTTTCTTGCTTGAAATGTTTCTTCCCTCCAATTCTTAGTCAAATGTATCAATTTCATGTTATATGAATCATGTCCAAATTATTCTCTGCAAGAGCCGGAAAATTCAGACTATTTGACTGGAAAGATAACATTCTTAGATTTATGGCATGGGAGGAGAAATCTCACAGCACCCGAAGCTAGATCAAATCTATTGGTTAAAACACGATTTTGGGATGTGTCCAAAGATGAGTTTAAAACTCAGGACATCATTCAACTAGTTCTCTTAACTCTTACGCTCTCTTAGCTATGCGCTCTTACTCTCTTGTAATGCTCTCTTAGCTCTCCTGGCTTGTGTCACGTGCTCCAGCATGCACATCTGCTGCTGCCTAGCCACGATGAGAAGAAAACCAGTCTAGTTTCGTTTCTTTTCTTTCTTTACTTTCTTTTCTTTCCATGTAAGTTAAGTTTTGGCTGCCGTGCTTCCCAAACCGCACCACATCAACTCTACATGGACCACGACTCTGCTCATCTTCAGCCACCACCCACTTACCAAGGCTTCCACAACGACTGAATTCCACCCAATCAGCAACCTCGGGCAAACCCCTTTCGGCAATAAGGACCACAGAGGCAATCCCATAGCGCACAAAAGCAACGAAAGTACAAACCTCCAGATTCAAGCTGAACTGGTGAACTTGATATAAATGTTAACCTCATTGAGGAACTCAGTGCGAGAGTTAATCCTTTGATTGATGGTTGTTCATGTCGATGCAACAGCACCTATTGCTGTAGAATTGGGATTTCACATTTTCATTCTCTCAAACCCCCTCTTTCCTTACTTTCTCTCTTCTTGCAACTCGTATGAATGCGTGTGTTTGTGTTAGTTTAGTTTATATGTCTTAGGGTTATCTAATAAAGCCATATTTATAATTGAAAAGAGAAGTATCTTGTGTTTTGTGCTTATAAGTTAATGTCTTAAATCTGCCAATCTTGCTACTGTGCTTATTAATAGTGTTTACACTATTATCTGGATTTTAATATCCAGCTTAGAGTTGATGTTATACGTCTCGTTCACTGAATCGCAGACCGACTCAGTGTTCTGCTGTAAAACAGTGATTCTGTTCAAATTCCCTATAGAATCTTAAATTATTCTGATTTACTTTTATTTATATATATTTGAGATCATTTTTGTCCTTACAACACTGTATATTCAAGACATGCTTCCTGATTAAAAGACAGCTGAATTTGAAAAAAGTTAACACTTTATTTTACTATTATACCTATTAGTTGCTTATTAGCATGCATATAACCAGAATATTAGGCATTTATTAGCGCTCATTAAGCACATATTAAAGCATACCTTTTTTGAATTTACCTTATTCTACATCCCTAATCCTACCCAATATCTATATTTAACAATCACCTTACTAACTAGTATTAAGCAGAAAATTAAGAATTTACTGAGGGAAAATTGCAGTTAATAGTTAACTTATACTAAAGTGTTACCAAAGGTGCAAGTGAATAATCTGTGAAAACCCGTAAATAGGGGTTCAATATTATTCACAAGTCAAGCGTATGCTCCTAACGCTGCATATAGTGACTGATTCTATCCCACTCAGCTCCTCTGTTCTTCTGAGTTTCCTATAAACACACAATGAACAACGTAGAGAAGCCAGCCGCATTTTATCACCAAAAATGGGATAAAATGCATCAGACACAAGCGGAATGGAAAAAACATTAAGGCCACCTAATATCTTGTAACAGTCCCCATAAAATAGACCTTGAATCTTGTAAATGGCGTTATAATATAATGCTGATGGCACTGAAAAGTCAATGCTAATCAGCCCGTCTAATGCATGGAGCATGGTGGCCTTCCTTTAATCATGTTTTTTGTCAGTAGTAGATGCCTGTTCCCCACGGCTCACTTCCAGCAACAAAACACAGGCTGCTGATTTATCTGTGGACATCACATGAGGCACGTCACTTTTGTAATCAACAATGGCACAGAAGCATGCAGTTACCTACAGAAACATGAAATCACCTGCTGCACAAACATTTGCACATTCCCATTTCCTCGCATACGTGATCGCAGCTTTGAGTTCAGATCTGTTTCTGTGCACCTGATTGAGGATTTGTCACTGCATGTGCTGACTAGAGAGACCAGCAGAGACTGGGTTCCAGAGGATTTTTCAAAAAATTCCTCAAACCAAATCAATCAGCTTTGAGATGGATGACATTACACTTTGGTAGTAAAGAGGAGAAGAGGGGAAAACTTATTAGTTGGTTATAATTTAATTTAGTTAGAAATTAAATACTAATCCCACAGAATGTTGTAATTTACATTATTGAATTTAAATGGTTATAATATAATGAAATATAATCTGAATTTAAAAACAAAATTGAATAAAAACAACACAATTCAAAAGTCTAAGTATACAATACAGTAAAAAAAAATAATATTATAAAATGTTATTACAATTTCAAATAGCTGTTCTATTTTTATCTTCTTAAAATGTCCTTTCTTCATGTGATGACAAAGATTAAACATTTATTGCTATTTTCAGTGTTTGTTGCTTAATATTTTGTGTGGTACATTTTTCAGATTTAAAAAAAAAATAGCATTTATTTAAAATTACACATTTATAACATTATAATTATCTATTGCCATTTTTTTCAATCTAATGCATTATTGTTGGATCAAAATAAAAATGGGCATATAAAAAAGTGAATGCAAAAATATGTGTGTTTAAGTTTATATGCTAAAACAGTATTAATCAAATTCAAAAATTAATCTCTCCATGAAGAAAATGAATGTGATTTTTGCATCTAGAACCGTTCTGTAGAGCGTTAACACTACAGTCTGTCAAAGTCAATTTGTTTTGGGTGTTACAGTTCAGCTGAACCCTAAACGGCTTTGCAGCCTGGGGGATGACTATCAAAAAGCAGATGTAATCTGCTGAAGTAAAGGTCGTAATTGGCCATGCCTGGTTTTATTTACAGGTTGTCAATAGGTTCACTAGCAGGACTAAGAGTTCACTTCAAACAAACACACCAGCAGAGTTCCGGGCTGCCTGCCAAAGTCTCAGGACAACAGGCGCACTTCAAAACACTTTCTTATTTACTGACCACAGAGAAGCCAAAAACGGGAGGAACAAACAAAGATGGCAATTAGTTACACACAATTGACTACCTCAGAAGGTGAAATGCAACATTGCAATCATTTAGCCGAGCTGGGAGGTTGGATTCTGACAGTGAACATTTATCCTAGTTGCCCCAAATACTATGGGATGAGAAAGGGTACGAATGGATGTTTTGGTCTGTATGGGAAGGCTGCTTTGGTAACACAGCAAAAGCAAAAGCAGGCTGCGTTAATGAAACATTGCCATGTGCACTTCCAGCATGCCTTGTGGCTTGAATAGAGATAAATCCTCTTTTCAAACCCAAAGCCTGAGAAGTTTGAATTGGATTGTGAAATTTTGAATGAATAATAGAATAAACTCTTGTTACACATGCAGATTTCGTACTTATCCGTTCTGGTGTAATTGCCACCTGTATCTCACCGTCTGACAAAAAGCCTCTCATACCCACAGGATATATAAAACACAAGAGAGTGCAAATGCGGGGGCGCTTCTATTTGTATTCAGAAGAGATTGCATTGCGAGTGAGCGGCTGTATAATTTCAGCCATTCTGCCGAGTTATAAAACAAGCATTAATTAAAAAAACGTCTAGTTAAAATCAGGTGTTGGCAGATTCTCATATGCACCAATGGCTTGTCAAGCCTCAACACCCCCCACAACAAAAGGCTTTTATCTTAAGACAGGGCACGATGACATTACAGCAGCCACGGAACCTGTTGCTTCATAATAGTAGCAATTAACTTATCGGCATATTGTCCTTCACTAAGCACGGAGCATCTAATTTTTTCCGGCTGTTGTGTGGTTGAGAGACTAATGTCATTAAAAACAGGGCCAGCATCAGTCCTCCTCTAATGACTGATTGTCAGGGTAAGAAAGAAGCTTAAGATTCTGCCTCTTTATTATGCAAAAATACTTATAAGTAACCCGCACTCCACTCACGAACAGGTTAGAGGTTGGTCATTATTATGGACTAACTAGCCAAAAGTGTGAATGTTAAATTAATTTTTTGAAATGTACAATGCAGAGTTAAACTCTTATAAGCTGTTACAATACCTTTGTTTATACATCATCTTGATCTAGCTTATATTACAAAAACTAAATTTTTAATTTGTTTTAATTCGCTCATTTGATTACATGTAGTGAATTTGTATTGCTGTTATCTGGCGGGAACTTAAGTGTAAAGCACCTAGCTCTTAGTTTCCTATCTCAGCCATTTGCATAGAAGTAGTAACAGCGACAGCGCATAAGTGTTCTTTAATACAGTATTGCCATAGTTTGTGTTTAAATTATTGCATAGTGCTAGAAATCTATTTTTCGTTCTCTGCCTATTTTTAATACTGCTTTTCGTTTTAATTCGCTCATTTGATTACACGTAGTGAATTTGTATTGCTGTTATCTGGCGGGAACTTAAGTGTAAAGCACCTGGCTCTAAGTTTCAATCTTAGCCATTTGCATAGATATAGATTTGGCCTTAATTCAGGAGGCGTGTCCAGCGACTGTAAAAGTATATAAACAGTCTGTATAATAGATGAGTCTTTTCATTCATAGCTGTAGAACAAACACTGCAGGAAGAGTAACATTAAGCATTTGTTCAAATCCCAAAGTCTAATTATCAGCTATCCAAATAGTGATGTTTGCCTTAGCAATCACCTCTAATTGAGCTTGATTCATTATGGTAAATTAGTATGTTTTTTCCTTAGGGAAAAATTTACTAAATATAACCTTTGTTGCACTATATGAAGTGCTCTGTCACTATGCATTGCATTTGCATTGAAATTTCTGCCCACATCCATATTAATTAAATAAAAACATATTTGACCATTTAACACAGTCCTTCAGGTGTCGTATGTTTAGTCATACCCATTTTTAGATGCCTTTGGACGAAAGTATATAAAGCACAAAATATTGGCTTGAAGATGATATTGCGTAGCTCGTCAGTGATCTACTGCCCTGTGTATCACCTGCCGCGCATTTTAAAAACAGCTGATTGAGATTGTGTGACCTTTTGACCGGGTTGATAAGCTGGTGCTTCAGATCTCCCGTGGTCTGCTGTCTTTTGCATGTGCTTTGCCCGTTGCAGATGGTGATGTGCTTGGTCCCTCAATAGAATAGACCTCAATAGAATAGAATAGAATAGAATAAAATAGAATAGAGAGGGCTGGAAACCGAGTACACACTGAAAGGGAGTGAGACCAGTGGATGCTTGACGGAAGGAGTTCTGAGCGTAGAGCGAGAAACTGGTTTCAGGGGCCTTGGTGGCCATGGCAGAAGGTATGGAGGAAGCGACTCACCTCTTGGATCCGTTCTGTCTGGCCGTTTGCTTGTGGATGATAGCCATACATAAGACTGACTTAAGAAGCTTGAAGAATTCCTTCCAGACCCGTGAGATGAACTGTGATCCTCGATCCGAGACAATGTCTTCAGGGATACCGTAGAAACGAAAAACCTGGATGAAGAGGATCTCAGCAGTTTCCATTGCTGTTGATAAATCTTTGAGCGGTATTAAACAGCAAAACTTGGAGAATCGATCAACAATAACTATGATGCAAGTGTTACCTTTGGAGGGAGGTAGGTCGGTGATGAAATCAAATCCTAGGTGTGAAAAGGTGCGGTGGGGGATGGAAAGCAGAAACAGTTTTCCAGACGGTCTGACGGGACTCTATGTACCCTCTTACGTACATTCTCACATCCCTTGCCATCTCGGGCCACCAGAAACAATCTTGCAATAGTGAGAGAGTTCTGTTGGCCCCAGGCTGGCCAATGCCCAGTCAGGTGTGAGTAGCATGGATAAAGGGCTTTATTTCTGACTGGGGTACAAAACGTAGGTGCTGGGGGCAGCCCGGCAGAGTGGCAGGAACTGGCTCAGCTGCAGCTGGAGGGGTATCCCATTGGATGGGATTAACAAAGAGGTAGGTGGAGACGATGGGTTCTGGATCTTCCGATTTTTTTCTTCCTTAGCATGGATGTGGATGTGGTGTATTCCCCTCCTGCTGAGATAGGACGGCTCCAACACCAGTGGTGGAAGCATCCACTTCAACTATGAAAGGGATATTAGGGTTTGGGGGACTCAGGAGTGGAGCTAAAGTAAAAGCTTGTTTCAAAGCGTGGAATGCTTGGGAAGCTGTGGGGGTCCAGGACAGAGACTTGGGCTTTCCTTTCTGGAGTGACATGAGAGAACTGGATAGCATACTGTAGTTTTGGATAAACCGGCGATAGAAGTTTGAGAATCTTAGAAACCGTTGGAGTTCTTATTGATTTGACTGTGGAGGGAGTGGGCCAAGTGGTACAGCATCGACCTTCCCCTCGTTCCCCTCGAACACCAATCTAAACGATTATGTATCCCAGGAACTGCACTGAAGATTCAGATCTTTGTGGTCAGTAAGATATTTAATGGTTTTTAAAGATGTTTCTTATGTATCATGTATGTAGAATTTATTTAAAATGGATAATAATGTTAAAAACTACTGTTACAGTAGTTTACTGTTTCACTACTATTCAAAAGTTTGGGATCAGTGCATTTTTATTCTTTGTTCTTTGAAAGGAATGAATACTTTTATTAACCAAGGATATATTAAATGAACAAAAAAGTCATAGCATAGATTTACATTTTAGAAATGTTTTATATTTGTTGAAAAAATTTGTTGTTTTTTCACTTGTTATTCATCAAACAATCCTGATAATTTTTTTTTTTAAATCACAGGTTCCAAAAAATATATTTGTGGCCTGATTGTGTGATTCCCTGCACCTGTGTTTCCCCTAATGTTCCCTCCCACATTGTTTAGTGTTGTGTATTTAAAGCCCTTGTTTTCAAGTTTCATGTCGTTGTGTTCGCGGATGTTTATGTTGTGTGTGCGCTGCCTCGTCAGCTTTTGTTTTCCTGTTTCCG
>JAUMHI010000055.1:16506847-16539332 GCA_032359435.1 Enteromius unitaeniatus
AATGTTCAGTGCTTTGCTACAATCTGTATTGTTAAAAGCGCTATATAAATAAAAGTGACTTGACTTGACTTGACAGCATGATGCTGCCACCACCATGCTTCACTGTTGGGACCGTATTGGAAAGGGAATGAGCAGTGTCTGTTTTTTTCCACACATACCGCTTAGAATTAAGGCCAAATGTATCTTGGTCTCATCAGACCAGAGAATCTTATTTCTCTCCATCTTGGAGTCCTTCAGGTGTTTTTTAGAAACTCCATGCAGGCTTTCCAATATAGCCAGTACTCACAAAACTTAAAAGACTAAATTATTCCATGAAAAAGACAGTGAGTGAAAGTGAGTGAACAAGGAAACATGTTCTCTCACTGAATCACACTTCTATAATTCCATAAAGTATTGCATTAAAGAGATTAATACGTACAGTCACATTTGAAATGTGCTCACACATCCTTCTAGAGTGTTTAAGACCTATTGCTCATCTCTTGATAATATAATCCATCTCTGAATTAATTGAACATATGCAGTGAGTAGACATGGATGCTGAATGATGTTTTTGTTATTTTAGACTCACAAAAACATGATTCACCTGCCAACTTTCACATTAGAGACAGTTGGATCCTGTAGAGACTGACGCCCACAGAAACTGCATTTCACTCTTGAAGAGAATGATGATTTCATTGCACCGAAGTTTAAAGAGTAAATAAAGCAAAGTGAAAATGATCCCTGCCCAAGTGAGGAAACATTGCACCATATGTTGACTCTTCACCCCAGATGAACGTCTTCTGGGACTCTTTGCCACTTCACATTTCGTGCACACAGAGCATCTGTATCTCTCTGGCACAGCAGGTAAACGTGCATTAGCAGGTGCTTATGTTACTTTCCAAAATACCTCTGTAACTCTTTGAAACATATGGCACTGGCATCACTTTTCTGCAGCTACATGGTAAAGATAAAGTTTTCACACATTACTTATGCATTTTCTAGAACAACGAAGTTGACAGCCAATGAGTCTCATCACCTCTCACCGAACTGTATGACAAGGCTGTCAAAGGACTAACAAACATGACTTATTAGGTACGGCACGTACCGTGTTACGGTTATGTGGGTATTTTTTTCTTTCCTCATGCTAATGATTAATTGAAATAAAGCTACTTAACATCAGGTTTAAGTTATGTAATTTCAGTTATGTTTGTGCTGCCTAGATGCTAATGGCATAGCAAATAAATGGGCTTGCTTATTTGTTTTTATGTTGTTAAGCTGTTGTTGATTTTTTTTTTTTTTTAAACCTAAAAAGTTTGATTTAACTCAGAAATGTTGCTATGCATTAAAAGTAATGCATACTTAGGTTTATTTTAATCCTGACCCTCTTATTGCAATATTAAGCCCTTCTTAGAGAAATATAGTTAAATATGGAAATATTGACCATAGCAAAAAAGACAATTTTGTTGCTGTGGAACAAAGAGTTAAATTTGAAACGTAGCTTACAGAACTCAGTAATGTGTTACATACATGAAAATGAGATACGAGATTCTACTAATAAACCTTTATTTAACCAGAAAAGACTCTCGGAGATCAATGATCTCTTTTGCAGGAGTGTCCTGGCCAGAATGGGCAGCAGTACAATCAGGTTCAACACAACCACACAACATAAACAGTTTAAAATCACTTAAAACAGTTACAAGTCACAGATTCAGCTTCCATTTGTCGAACAAGCATTTTAAAATGATCCAACGACAGCAAATTTTGCAAGTTCAAACTCGATTGAGTTTGACTAGTTACTTGATGAAAGTAATCTGATTATGTAAGTCATGTTACGTGTCTCAAACACACAAAAGGATATTATGCTGCTTCTTGCACATTTTCTAAGTGAAATGTCCAGTGGGTGGCACTAAAACATGTTCAGTTTTAACCATAACTTACGGTGGCCAAGAGAGCTCAACACGCTGCAAACTTAAGAAAACACATGCAAACAGAAAAAAAACACATGCAAACAGACAAAAACACATGCAAACAGAAAAAAACACATTCTCACAACCAAACGCAGGGAAGCGCTGCAAACACAGAAATGCGCTGCAAACACAGAAACGCGCTGTAAACAGCTCGGACCACAACGGAAATGTTTCAGGGGGACCTCAAAAAGTGAGATGTTGTCGCTGAACTAAAAGGTGAGTTTTTTTGTGTTTATTTTAATAACCTGATCATACAGTCTTTTGAATATTATTAGACTAATCTGATGGATTACACACTTAACTGTGAAACATTATTTTAATGCTATGTTAGCTAAAGTTACTCTCAGATGGGTTCATCACTTTTTGAGGTCCCCCTGAAACATTTCCATTGTGGTCCGTGCTATTTGCAGCGTGTTTCTGTGTTTGCAGCGCGTTTCTGTGTTTGGTTGCATTGTGAGAATTTGCAGCGCCTGTGTTGTCAAACTGAAGAAGATGTTTTCTTAATGTGTTGTCGTTTTTTTCTGTTTGCATGTGTTTTCTTAAATTACAGCACGTTGAGCCACCGTACATATCTGATCAATGTGATTCTGGATGTTTTATAATGCTGGTTGTTGTACAAATCATGGCAGTTCTAAAGTCAAATAGTGAATGGCTCTAAATATTTATGCATTCTCATATTTGGAAATAAAACACCAAATGTAAGATAAAAACACATTTGACATTTTGTCTTTTGTTTAATCTTTGAGCTCTTAATAAGTCAAGTAGTCAAAATTTGTGTGAAAAGAAATAAAGTTGTTGGTGTTTTACTGACACTAGTGCATGCATGTTTTTTCTTTTGAGTTTGGGTTGGATCTTAATCTGATAGGAAAGTGAAAAGCGATATTATTGTTTTGGCCTCACTTTAGATTTAGAGCCGGAGAAGGTTATGACATATTGATTAATTATGGAAACTTTTTTTCCTAATGGAGACTTAACGAGTATTCATTTATTTTTCATCTAAGTATGAACTTCAGAGAAACATCAGTCAGAACTTACAAGTACAAAAATAAATTTGAATAGCTGGCATAATTTGGTTTTGGAAGAAGCTGATGAGAAATGTTTATTTGAATTTGTACTGAAAAATCAGCAAATCTAAACACAGTTTGTGATGTGGAGATATCTTTCGAAAGACCAGAGAAGTCAAACGTGCACATGCTCCATTAGTCCTCCATTTAATCTCATTACTGTCGAGGAAAAAGAATTAAGATATTAGAAAGATCTCATTTGTGATTTGTCTTTACACTCTGGAGATTTTTTAAGAAGCTTAACAGGGTAAATTCTGATTTCAAGCGGTCTTTAAAGTCGGCTGCATATAGGCTCTAGTTAAAGTTAAAGCTAATTCCCAGCTTTTTTTTTACTAGTCTTAAACACTTAGTCTTAAATGCTTACTGACATTCTCCTTCCCCAGATATTTTAGCTCCAACAAGCCATGGTGAAGGAGAGAGGTTGGATCTTCAGTGACACCAGACACAAAACTATTATGTACAACAACAGTTGCATTGTGACAGAGGTGGAAAAGACACAATAATAGCCTTACGGTGCAATGAATAAATCACTCCAAAAGAATGAAACCCTCAATTTCATCTCAAGCGCTCATGAAGAATGGCACAAACATTCAAGAGATGACGCATCTGCCATCAATGTATGTGCAAATTCTATGCAGAGATAATCGAATCGCTTTCATCAAATGAGAGTAATTGTTTGTGTCATGACCTTGAAGTGCAGTTCTCTCAGGCTGAAGGAAAATAGTCAACTAAACCGAAGCATGATTTAGAAAATGAAGTAGCATACCATAATAATCACTGTAGATGGTATATGGCTAGATGGTATAGTCATCATGACATTGTGGGCAGAGGCTGCAGCCTTTCCTGACTCAAGCAGATGCTGTAAATTCAGCATTATTTCAGTTTGTTTTCACTCCAGGTGCGCTGGACAATAAGACCCCATGCACTTCCTAAGACAATATGAAGTGCTGTGGAATTTCCATTGAACCCAGGATTACACTGCAAAAAATGCTTTTCTTACCTAGATTTTTGTCTTGTTTCCAGCCAAAATATCTATACATTCTTAAAGAAATATTTCACCCAAAAATGAAAATTCTGTTATTATTTACTCATCCTCAAGTAGTTTCAAATCTGTATACATTTCTCTGTTCTGCCGAACACAAAGGAATATAGTTTGTAACCAGGCTGTTTTCAGTCCCCATTGACTTCCATAGTATTTTTTTGTCCTACTATGGGAGTCAATGATAACCTAAAATAACCTGTTTACAAGTTTTCTTTAAACTATCTTCAATCATACAGGTTTGGAGCTCCAAAGTAAATGATGACAGAATTTTTAAAAGAAGGATTTTCTAGACAAACAAAAATAATTGTTTCCAGATTTTTTGTGCTAATCTCATTATAATATTATCAAGTTTCCACCAAAGGCACCATCAGTTTGATTTCACAAGTGACAATGGTGTACCAGTTTAAATGCAATAAAGAAATTTTGAGTAAAACATGCTAACAGAGCTTTAAAAGAGACTAGAGAGCAGTGCATTTATTGATATATTTACTGTAACTTACACTGATGCTGCCACACAGGTCTAATATAAACGTGTGATTTGTTTCACTGATGTTTACCTTCACAGACATAATTAACAACTGTTTTTGTAACTTGTTTTTTTTTTGTAAGCTTGTGTGTGATTTAGAACTTAGTTTAGTACTTACATGCCTTTGACAGTCACTTTCTCTCTGTGTCCTTTGTGCACTCAGAAAACCATAACATATCAGAAGTGTAAAGTAGTATGGTTTTAAACGTATGATTTCAGCACAATGAACATGACAATCAGAATCAAAACATGTAGGTATAAGCAGAAGTGCAGATTTATTCTGGAAAAGAGGGTGGGGACTAGTAGCTCATTTGCATTTATAAAAACAGACACGAAAGCAAAAGCAAAAACTCACCTAAAATAGTTTTGTATTCTTTAATACAAAGTATAGTTTTGTAGTTTTGTATAAAACAAGACAATTATTTATACTAGAAAATCAGAAAATCGTTATTTCATCATTTAAATTAGTTTGGAAGCAAGACAAAAAAATCTAAGTAAGAAAATCTTTTGCAGTGTAGGCTCAAATGTCTCTGTCTCAAAAATGACCCTGTGTCCAAAGTTATATACCTATATGTAAAACTGAAGGGGGCTTTATGGGGTTAAATATATTTAGTTTGTTATATATGTGCCCCCAGCGCTCTCTGAAGTCAGGGTATCGGATTTGTCTACAGAACATCCGAGCCATTGAGATAAGAACTCTCCAAGGATATTTTTTTTTCTTCGCATTCATGGGCATATTGATTAGACATTTTTTGATGCAAATAAAATGGCGCTTTGAAGAGATACACAAGAGCTTACATTTAAAGTGATATTTCAATGATGTCGTCATAATATATTACCTTCACGCTGTTCTCCTATTTGATAATGTTCAGTGCTTTGGTACAATCTGTATTTTTAAAAGAGCTATAAATAATAGTGATTGATTGAAGGATGTTCCTGCTTGTGAAGGGGAAGTTTTAGTCCAAGACTTTTGTGCTGTATTCCAATACCAGTTTCTTCACATGAGAAACGGTAACATGCTGCTATTCAGACAACAGATTGTCTTAATTAGTTGTGTTGTTGGTGGGGTCATCAATATATTGTAGCGTTCTCAGACAAGGATGAAGCATTTTGATGCAAAGGGGTGTTTATTCGGGCTGTTGTCGGCCACAACCCACACCATACACACCCCGACTTAAGAGAGAACCGCACTTGAAACAGCGAAGCACTCTCTGACCCCGTTTATCTCAGTTTCCCCTTATACACACCCTAGGGGTGGAGACTCCCTCCCAATACACCTGAACATCCAACACACTTCCCAAACGCTAAAGGGAATAAAGCGCAACATTAACCTTAAACACATTGTTTTCCACAACACAAGAACATTCTGAACACGTTACACTACAATAAATAGTATTTAAAGAGTATGGAAGCTTGTTCCTGGCACTATATAAATAATTTAAAAAAAGCCAACTGCACCTTTGGCTTTTACATTTTACAATGTAGACTTTTTTGTCAGAATTCTAAGATAAGTCAGAAATATGAGATATATGCTCACAACTGATGAAAAAAAAAGTCAGAATTGTAAGATAAATAGCTGCAATTGCCTTTCTTTATTTTTTATTCATTGGCAGAAATGGGCTTCCATACGAATGTCTTAATTATCATTTTCAGATGGGCATAAATGTGTGGCCAGAAAGCAAGCATCACAATACGGTTTCATGTGAATGCAAACTGCAAAAGGCTATGATTTAATGCAATGCAATCACGGTATATTTCAAAGTAAAACCATGGCACTGCTGACACCGGTTATAAAGGGGAAGACAACAAGTTAACAAGAGGGTAGGACTGATGAATTGTCAAGGTAACCAACAAGGGGGCAGAGACACAAGGAAACATGCCCCCTAAGGGAGGTCATGGGCACTCGAGCTGAGAATCATAACATAGCCCCCCTTCTAAGGAGCGGCTTCCAGATGTTCTTAACCAAGGACAGTCTAGAGACCAGGAGGGAGACGGAGTGAAGGCAGAACTTTCCATGTAGTAGAGGGCTAGGACCTGAGTCAGGGAGTGACAGGGGCGTACGCGGAGCAGGGAGCCATGGTGGTACAGGCAGAGCAAAGGTCCTTAGCGGCACAGGCAGAGCAGGGAGCCACAGTAATGCAGGCAGTCAAGGTGTGACGAGGGCCTCCATTGCAATGACAGGGCAGGATTTAGAAATGGCTTCCGTAGCTGTGCCAGGACAAGGCAAGGTTCAGTGGCTTCCTTGGCCTTGACTAGGCATAATGGGAACTTAGAAACTGCTTCCATAGCCGTAGCAGGACAAGGCAATGACGGCCCCTATGGGACTAGCAATGGCAAGGAGTCAGAGGCGGATTTTATAGCTGTGGCAGAGCAAGATGAGAGTTCAGTTATGGCCTTTCCTAACCGTGGCAGGACAGGACGAGATCTTACAGATGTCCTCCAGGGGATCTAGGGAGCATACCAACACCTCTGGGGTAAGTCCACCAGGGAAACCTCCAGAGGATCTACGGTGGACAGATGAGGCCTCAGGAGCACAGTGTGTGGCCCACACGCTCAAGATGGCAACCGGCATTACATGGGGGAACAGAGGATAAAGTGACAGTATCAGACGTGGCCTGTGCTGAAGCTCTGGGGATGCACGCTGCATGCACATAGAGTGCTCTGATGTCTTCATGCACCACAATCACAATGCTCTGGGATACTGGTGAGGCATCTGTGAAGGCTGAAGACAGTGGCTTGATCTCTGTCAAGGCTGAGAGCTCTGGTGTGGCGGCTATCTTTGGTTGTGGCTCTGGGTTGGCAGCGATCTTGTGCTGTGACTCGGGGCTGATAGGGGGCTGATGAGACGTATCATGGGTCTAGCAGATCAGCGTAGATGTTACGTGGCTCTGAATGATCAGATGAGACGTGACTTATGCAAAGCTGCCACAACTTGACGTGATGGGTAAGGATCTATGAAACTTTTACTTAACTTATGGTGCTTGGTTGTGGGTTAATCAGGCTTGTGCATTAGAGGATGGATACCCGACCCAAGCCTGACGGTACCTGATGGGCTGGGCCGGGTTCGGACAGATATTTAGAAAGGATGCTCGGGCTCGGGTCAGGCTCGGTCACATCAGAGCGAATGTGCGCCTTTGTTGATGCTCTCATTTCCGAACGCCTTCCTACAATTGCTTAATAAAAGCGGGCTTTCCACATAAAAAAGTGTCATTAGTATGAGAAAAAAAAAATGATTTTGACTTTCAGACTGGGATCGGGCTCGGACATAAATATCTTAAAGCCTGTCAGGCTCGGGTTCAGTTACTGCTCTGTCGGACGCGGGCCGGGCTCAGACAGAAAAATGCGGCTCGATCCGCACTCTATTGTGCATATCAACTTTAGCTTGGCATGTAAAGATCAACTGTAGCTCGGCTTGTGCAGATCAACAAGAGCTTGACTTGGTTCATCAAAGGCAGCTGTGACCATGATGCAGTGATGTCCGCCATTTTGCGATCTGCCTCTAATGCCGCAGCCATTTTGTGATTGCGTGTATGCCATTTTAGTCACAGCTGCGGTGCCAAGCTCCTCATCTGTGACACCCAACGTGAATGAAGAGCCAACAGACAGCAAAGCATAGTCTAAGAACTGAGCGCGTGACGAACGAGGGCCCTCGCGTCTGAACCGGGACTTAAGAGGTTGGTTAAACAGCCCAGGGTGGAGGTTGTGGGCCCTCCAGCTGACAATCATAACATATCATATTTTTGGTGAGTATTTTTGGTTATTACCGCTTACTATTAATGGTATTTTCATTAATAAAAATTTAATTTCAAGTGCATCTTACAGCAGAAAAAAAGTGTATTTTTGCATTCAAATAAATTATGATTTTGCTAGTAAATGTATTGTCATATCCTTTTAAACTTCTTGTGGCACTCTTATATTTTATAAATGCAATGTAAAAAAAGAATAAATAATTTATAAATAAATTTATAGGTAAATAAAACAAAGATTGTTTGGAGTACGTTTTACAAAAAAACAAGGTCTTTCTGCTTCAGTTTTCCACATTTAATTCAATATATTACTACAGTTAAAAACCAGGCATTTAATTTAAAATATAAATAGTTACAGTCAATAAATAAATACATCTTATAGCAGAAATAGTAAGAAAAAAAAGTGTATTAAACAATTTTGCTTGTAATTGTTTTTTATGTACATTTTATAACCACAACGTAAAAATAGTACAAAAAATGCTAAGTCTTTCTGCTTCAGAATACCACATTTAATTCAATGTACTACTCTTATTTGTGAAATGTATTATATTATTTCTGAAAACAATTTCTAAACCATTTTTATCTTTCATGTGTTACTTAAAAAAAACAGCCTTCATGCCTTCATTCAGTCCATCCGTATCTATGACATGTACTTCTACTGTATATCTGTATTAGTAGGTCTAGCTGAGGTTAAATGTATTGCTCAACTGCACATTGGTGATAAATTCAGCCCTTGTCAGGTTCAAACCTACAGTACAACCTCCCGGTTATCAGATCATTAACCACTGTGCCACACTCCAGATTGATTACTTCATTACAGTTCATTTTTAAAACTGACCAATCCAAAACCAAAATCGTCGAGAAACAGTGGCGTATGAACCACACACTGCATTGGACCTGCACTTGATGATAAGCAAGAGCTCTGTAATTTACAAATACATGTAAACATCTGAGTGACCTGTTATTAATTAAATGCCATTGGTGTTGAACCTGAATTTATGTTTATGAAAGTAAGTTATTAAAAGGAAAATAATGCATGCATGGCATATGAGTGTAAGAGCTGTTCAGAACAAGGAGCTCATTCATTCTGGCTGTCATAAACTCTGTGTTGCAACTACAATGAGATTAGACAACCGCATCCATCACTGTTTTACCAGTGACATCCTCATAGTTCCTTACCCTACTATCCAGCTCCCTTACTCTCTCTCTCTCTCTCGCTCTCTCTCTCTCAATTCTTCCCATCTGAAAGCACACAGCCTTCTTTGGCATGCACATGTGTGGGAAAATAAAGATTTTAGCAAGTGGCAATGAGTTGAAAGTGCTAAACTTGAATCCATAGGTGAGAAATGCTTTGTCTTGGTGTTTTTGGGTGACTTTGTTTATATGACATGACAGATGAGTTTAGTTTATATACAATGTGATATTAGATCAGATTTATGTGTGTGTGTGTGTGTGTGTGTGTAGTGAGGTCAATAAGTATTTGTTTACCCTTCATTAATCATGAAGGGGTCTACAATTTTCAGCATAGGTGCATTTCCACTGTGAGAGACAGAATCCAAAAAGAAAAATCTGGAAATCATATTGTATGATTTTTTTTAACAATTTATTTGGGAATAACTGTGTCAAATAAGTATTTGAACACTTGAGTCAAAACATTTTAATATTTGGTAGAGAAGCCTTTGTTAACAATTACAGAGGTCAAACGGTTCCTGTAGTTCTTCACAAGGTTTGCACACATTGCAGAAATGATTTGGGCCCACTCCTCCATACAGATCTTCTCTAGATAGGTAGATTGGTTTCAGGGCTGTCGCTGAGCAACTCCCTCCAAAGTTTTTCAATTGGATTTAGGTCCGGAGACTGGCTAAGCCACAATAGGTCACTTTACATATATATAAAGAATACCTATTTTCTTTTTGCAATTCCAAGCATCTTTTTTCTCAGAATTGTAAATTATAAACTTGTAATTGTGAGTTAGAATCTCAAAATGGCAAGATAAAGCTAATTAGGAAATTAAAAAGTCACTAACACAGTTTTTATGTTTCTTATTTCGTGGCAGAAATTTGCATTCATATTATAAATCAGTTCACCGCTGATGTACGTGATGTGAATCAAATAAAAGGCATACAAATCATCCACTAAAGAAAAAAATTTCACATTTTATCTTGGATAGCTGACTGTCACCAAGTTTATCTGATGCATTAAAAAATCTCCATCATGAAGCAATGTATACAGAATATTCCTGGCATTAATTCACTAAGGTGAAAATATGAAGAAGAATTAAAATGTATCAGACATCACAGAGTAAAGCAAACACTGAATTGTGCAGAAGTGTGTCATGCAAGTCAATAGACTAATGTTGAGCGTTTCAGACGGGAAGCAGTTTCAGCATGAATCAGGTCTCCTTTCTGCTCTCTAACAACACTTTATAAATGTTTTTACTCTGTTCTATATTATTAATAAAGGGCCTGTTGAGCTGCTTTTAAAACGGCTTTTCATGTCAAAAGCCTGCTCTGCAAACCTCTGACTGCTGGAGATTGTGCAGGAGTCCATCTCTAGGGAAGCCCAGAAGACAACAGCTCTTTATGAGAAAAACTAAAAGGCAAGAATCAGTCAACGGATCTAACCCGCTGTGACAGACAAACACACACACCAAACCAAAAAAACATGTAAGAAAGACCTTCACAATCTGAGGCCCCCTTACCGAAAAATCGACTGGTTCTTGTTGAGAAAATGACCTGACATCTAATTCAAGAGATTATTTCCCCCAGGATCCACTTTCTGCTCAAAGGCTGACAAAAGAAGCCCTGTCCAGATGATGCCGACCTTCAGGAGGGCCGATCAAATTCAGTTTTTGTCCCCCAAATTCTGTTTCTCCATTTAATATTTCCCAATTTATTTATTCCTGGAGTCTGTTTTGATAGTTAAATTAGATTTTGTTAATCAAAATGTGCTGCACAACAGAGGTTTCCTGTTAATTAAGTATTAATAGTTTTACAGTAGTAAGAAGTACCTTCCACTGTAGAATATTAATATATTTTTGTAACAATTTCTTCAAGTTTAACCAAGCTTTTATTTAAACAGGTTGCCATGAAGAGTGTTTTTGTGTGTATATGATATCCCAGTAGTTCTCCCTGAAAAGAAATGTTAGTGGAGTGACTCTTGTGTCAAAGACCATCCATATTGTCATTTGATTAACTTGTGCTAGCCTACTTTTGATTAATTAATGAAAATGTCGCTACATTACACATTATACAGTCAATTCTATTTTGATGGAATCTATGATTGGTTTCAAGACCACTACTGGCGTCCAAAAAAAATAAAACCTACTACACAGGAGCAGTTGGAACTACGCAGAATCCCAAAGATCCCACTGAGGCTCTTGAGAGAATACATAAGCCCCCCGGTGTTCACTGTACTATCAGACTTCAGCACAGACTCCTGCTACGGTTGTTTGTTCGTCTTAAACTGGCACTTACACTGTCAAAGAGCTAAAGCCCTTTATTTGAAGTTGTGTTACAGAGAAGCCGGCCACATTTACATGCAGAGCAATATTCAGAGTTCTGGCCTGTTTTAACCGAGCTGTTTGTCTATTACTGTTCTAGCCATTTCATTCCATTCACATTTGCATGGAAAAGACAACATCCTGCATCATTACTGACACTAAAGATGCTCTGCCATAAAACGCCACAAAAACTAGAGTAGAAAGTCAAGATGATCATAGAATCATCAAGTTAGATTGATAGGTGACACATTACAAAGGACCGGTCAAAATGATGTATGGTATCTTTCACAGTAAGATCAATACAATGCTTTTCGAAAATTTCATGCAGACTTTTATCATGTTTTATCATGCATGTTTGCATGCTGATCTGCTGTGCTGATGTAATAGTCAACATGGCAAAACACTTAATTGGAATCTTTGCCTCTTAAATCATTTCATTTAAAGCACCACGCACTGCCATGTCCATCAAAACAGCTGCTTGTGTACAAAATCACCTCCTTTAAATTGAAAGACACTGACAGACATCAAATCTCCCACTGCGATCAATGTTCCCTTTATTATGCACAATCCACATGTTTATTTGTAAGGTGTACCTGAAAGATTTTTGTTTATGACTTGCTGTTTATTACTAGCTCCCGGGTATCTGTGGAAACACAGCAGCCAGATGAATGCTTTAATAAATAGATGCAGCACAAAAGGTTTCAAATAACAGTAAGACGCTGTGAACTAGATGTTTCTTACAATATTTCTGATCTAATTATGAACTTTTGAACAAGGGAGTGAAGAGCACTTTGTGAGTCCAAGCGCTAGAGTTAGACTGAAGCGTTTTGTGCTGGTATTTATTTAGTTGATAGATTTGTGCAATAAAATGTTATAGTTGTTTTATCTGTTTATTTGTTGAATATGATATTAGGTACCTTATTAAATGTATGTATAAAATATTTTTTTGGAAGAATGCTGGTAAACAAAGAGTTGATGGCAGCCATAGACGTATATAGTATGGGGGGAAAAAACCTACTGACTATGGAAGTCAATGGCTACTAACAACTGTTTGCAACAGTAATTCTTTAAAATATCTTCTTTTGCGTTCGGCCGAAGGAAGAAACTCACACAGATCAAGGGTCAGTAAATGATAAAAGAACTGGTTGAACTAACCCTTTAAACACAAAATTTCATTCATGCAGTGAGAACCACCCAATTTCATGAAAAAACCCACCTATACCTAACCTAAATCATACAAAAACATACTAATCAAATCGCCAACAACAGACTTTTTATATTTCCAGGGATATCAGAGTTGAAGTCACCATAAACTACAATAAGTGATAAACAAATATATTTTTTAAATTCTGTTTGTATTAATATATATATATTTTTTATTTGCTTTAATATATAAATATATATATATATATATATATATATATCTGTACAGTAGCATTTGCAGCACTTTCAATACAGGACGGAGTAGAAAGTTAAACACTCTTCAGAAATAATAAAAGAAAGACAATTTTTCTGTTTATGTTAAGTAATTTTTTTCTGATTACTATGGTTGATTTGGATCATAAAAGGTCAGCAGCAAAGACACTGGTTAATATTAAATACATAAAGGATATTTTGCACTAATTAAAATGTAATTATTGCAGGTTTGCGTCAGATTTTTATGCAGTAAATGCAAGTTAAACAAGCAACAAGGGTCAGTTTTTCGAAATTGAGATTTATACCTCATCTGAAAGTTGATAAGCTCAAATAAACTTTTCATTTATGTATGGTTTGGTAGGATAGCACAATATTTGGACAAGATACAGCTATTTGATACAGCTAAATCTGGAATCTGAGGGTGCAAAAAATCTAAATACAGAAAAAATCTCATTTAAAGTTGTCCAAATGAAGTTCTTAGCAATACATATTTTACTAATCAAAATTGAAGATGTCGGTAGTAAATTTACAAAATATCTTCATGGAACATGATCTTTACTATTGCCATAAATATACCCTAGAGAGTTTTGTGCTTCAGGTTCACATTTAGTCTAGATCTACAGTAGCATCATGTTCACACAACTTTTACTTCACGAGTTCCCACTTCCTTATTAATAATCAAATAGGATAAGCGTGTTTGGCATGCTGTCTGGGGAGAGGGCTTGGAGTCCGCCGAGGGATTTTAACCCCTTGGTGGTGAGGGTTGGACAGAACTCGGCATACGGCCCTACCCCTGAGAGCCCCATAATACACAAAATACAGCTATAAATGTGCATTAGCTTTAATGCGCATAAAGCTTTTCTAGATTCATCATCACAATTAATGCAAAAATGTATGAATTGCCACTAGAAGGTTTTGGTCAGACTCACAATGCAGCTGCCAAAGACATCTAAGTACTAATAGAAAGTCAATTACAGTTTACTGCTCTTTCATGTCAAAGTACATGTCAATTTTGTCTTCTGGAAATTGTTTAAATGGGCCGAGTTCTCGCAGTCCATCACATATGTCCGCCAGGAACGCGCTCTATCTGTCAATCTCTCGATGCCAGGGTACCTGTCAACAATCACTCAACTAATGAGTCTCTGTTTGGCCCTCAGAGGACACCGTAGTCATCTAACCCCGAAGCCATCTCCTGAATTTCTTAACAGGACTGGTGGGGAAAGTGATCTAACCTTTTATTCCAAGCAAATATCCCTCTGCACACAGTGTTTCAGGCTGCGGGCTAATTTCCATTCCACTGCTCAGCGACCGTTTTAAATGACCTGCCACTAAGATTAATCCTAACCAGGGAACCTTACAGTTCTCAACTGTGCCTCCATCTGACTCCTTATATTATGTACTGTTTGGAGCTATTACAGTTTAATATTGTAGGCAGATGATAATGTGAAGAATTGAACAATGTCAGCATGAAAGGTCAAAACCATCAAACTGACTGACGTTAGATGAATGGCAGAGAGGCCAGGGTCTCAAGCATCTATAATTAAACATAAGAACCGTTTTAGAGGTTTAAATATAAGAGCAGAATCGAGGTGGCGCAAAGGTAGCCCACGTTACAACCCATTCTGACTTTTAACACCCCTGTCTGCCAGAGCGAATGATACGCTGGCACACTTAAATCTGAAAGCCGCCCCTGCTACTTAAACACTAAAAACGCATTCGGTCTGAAAGAGAAGAGGAATTATAAAAGCGAATGACTCATTTGGATCAAAGTCTGATAACTGTGCATTCAATGGGCTATTGGGCCATCAAAGAAAATGAGGAACGCCTGACAACCAATGCGTTCCATCGATTATCGTGAGATGAGATATATAATGCCGTATGGATGCTAAATGGTTAGAGTTCATTGTAAATGCTCATTTATTACTAGGGCTGCGTAATATTTTCTTTGAGCAGTGAGTGATGTGTCTGTAATGGCTTATTACGTTGTGCAACCAGTAAAAATTGTTATTCACTCCATGAAAAATATGACTGGGTACATTAGTATTGATTCTGATGATACTGGCTTTTTGTCATTTTAACATAGATCTATATTGTATGGATACGGATAAATCACAAAGCCATCAATAGATTTTTACAGTTACTGCCGGCAGTGTGAGTAAGTCAAATTTGCAGTCACAATGCTAGTGTATGTTTGAAATGGGGGGAGGTTGTCCATTTTTTTTACTTCCTTTAGGTATAAAAAGCCAGTTTCTGCCTGAGTAAAAATAAATAAGGTAACTAACACGTTTTGTCTCACAAATCTGACTTTTTTCCTCAGAATTCAGAGTTATAAAGTCAGATTTGCAAGATATGAACTTGGAATTCTAAAAAATAAACTCTAAATTGCAAGACATAAAGTCAGAATTGTTTGATCTAAACATGCAATTCAGAGAAATAAACTCAAAATTGTGAGTTACAAAGTCAGAATTGCAATTATGACAACACATCAGGGTTTTTTTATAACTTCGAATTTAGTTATATATAGTTATATATCACAATTCTGAGAAAAACAAAACCCTCTGATTTGTGACTTTATATCACACAACTGTTATAGTAAAGTAATAGCATGCTTCTTCTCAACAAACTACACAATTTAAGCTACCACTCATATATTCAACACAGTTTAATAGGGTTAAGGGTTTGCTCAAAGTCTACTTTTAACTAATTACTCTTTGAGCGATATCACACTTCAGGGCCATCCATGGATTCACCAAAGTGAATCACCAACTATGACAGTTTTTTACAATTGCTATGACAGTTTTTTCAAAACATTTAACAAGTTTTCTAAACTCTTAACGCACCAACACACCTAAAACACACAATTGGCAAAACAATTAATTTCATGCTCAAAATCACACATTGGAAACTTAACTTCAAAACTAATTTTCAAAATACAATAATAAACTACCACAGAACACTATGTCTAGCAAAACAATGCAAACATGTTTCAAAATCAAATAATATTTCAAAACACTAACACGTTCTCTTCCAACAGGAACATTTAGTCAATCATAACACTTAACATAATATGAACAACAGCCTATAGAAGTTATGTTTAGAACGTGATGTTATCTGTTCTGACATACAGCGTGAAAGCATTTGAAAACGTGACTGTAAAATGACATTGTTTTGAGCTTGTGTGTAAAAGAAGTTCAAGCATTTTAAATTTGTTTTAACTGTATGCATTTTGTATCAAAGCAACAAGAAATGTGTTAATTGTATAGTCTACAAAAACTAATGTTGTGCTAACCGTGTTAAGAGTTTAGGAAACTTGTTAAATGTATTGAAAAAACTGTCATAGCAATTGTAAAAAACTGTAAATATTTAGTGTGATTTTCTGAATTTGGAACAGCTTTTTCACCACAAATGACAGTTAACTCATAAATGTATTTCATATATGCAATACAGCTACAAAATAAAAATAAATAAAAAATAATTTTAGAGAAGCCTACGCTGTGCAAGTTCTGTGCTGTTTGCAGTTTATTCTGTCACATTAAATGGTCTACACATTTGTCATGTAGATAAAATCAATAATAAAATGATAAAATCAATGCATACCATGCTCTACCATCACTACCAATGCAATTTTGCTATCATACAACAGCTGTATCACCGTATCCCTTTAGACTTTACACATTAACACTGCAACCAGCCGAAGATTCAATTGAGATTTCTCAAGTACAGCTGCTCTGAATTCTAATCAGCAATGACATGTAAAGGCATATAGTTTGATAGATTAGTGACGGCCAATAACTAAAATCAGAACTACTATGACATGCAAGGTTTGTTAAGTGATGGTATAGTTTTGTAAGTCAATATGTTTTCTACTTAAGTGTAGTACAGTGCTACACCACTTCTGATAAGACAATGCAAATGACTTGAGTCACAGCAAGAAAATCTGCCAAAAGATTACCAGGGGAACTTAATGGTAGTGGATGTTGCAGTAAAAGTGTGTCTCCTCAAACTGTTCAAATAATAATAATAAATAAATAAGAATTGTGATGGCATAAACACATACTTAAATGAGACTAAATAGTCCTAAATGACTGGAAAAAGCTGGGAGAAAACTGGATGTCTGTCATGATCATGCATTTTAAAGAGACATTACTGCTTTTAAAGTGAAACCTGCAGCAATTGTACGCACTTTTTCAAAAACAAATCCCATTCTGCCACATATTCAAATCTCTAGTGAACAGATGACTTGTGGCCAGGTATGCTGACCCATACTTGGAATGTGTGCTCTGCATTCACAGCAGTGAACACACACACCGTGAACACACACCTGGAGCAGTGGGCAGCCATTGCTCCGGATCTGTGCCTAAAGCCTAATATATATATATATATATATATATATATATATAGTGACTGTATATGTTGCTCTCTTGCCTGACCTCGGTTGAATGATAATTGATCCTGAAAAAAAAAAAATTCCGCATCAAAGAAGCTGGAGTTTCAGAACACACCCACCGACTGCGTAGCTGCCTCAGATCAATGGTAGCTCAAATGTGTTAAGGAGTCAAAACAAACTCCCCAAAAAGTTTGCCTTGGTCAGCTGATTCAAATTGCCAAACTCAAACTAACGTTGTTTTGGTCTGATTTTGCTCAAAATGACTTCATTTCAGTTCGTTCTTCAATTTCGTTTGAAGTATATCAGGGCCTTTAGCCTAAACCAGGATTAGGCCATAGTTTATTTAAGTAATTTATATAGACATGCCTTAGAAGGCAAATTACTAATAAGTAATTTTTATAAACATGCTTTAGAAGAAAAGCATTACTGGTGTGCATCTTAAGACAAAACAACAGCGCTGACATGTTTTAATATCAGTCAGTATGAGAATATTTAAACTGAAACAGCACAGATTAGTCTAGGACTAGGCTTAAGCCTTGTCTGTGAAATCAGGGGTATATTATGTAAAGCAGTATATTATGAGAGGCATGGAGTAAGTGAGTGTGATTACCTGCATCTTATACAGCATTCATTCTTCAGTTCAATCTCATATTCACAATAAAACATCAGTTTGAATGTCCACTGAGGAATTTCTTTGTCGTACTATCCTTTCATCTGTTAAAAGGGTCTATGATGTTTCCAAAAATAACCTTATTTTGTGTGTTTGGTATAATGCAATATGTTTATGTGGTTTAAGGTTCAAAAAACACATTATTTTCCACATACTGTACATTTATGTTTGTCCTCTAGGTGTGCTCTCATTGTCCAGTTAATAATAAGATAAATAAACCCAAGACAAGTCATACATTTTCAAATGAATATCTCTTTGGTTTGGAAACTTTAATCTTTGCAACTTCAGGTATCTTTCTATGTAAAAAGGACATTTTGAAATTGCATCATATAACCCTTTTAAGGGTGATTTCCGATGACAGCACTGCTTAGTGCTTTTGCCAACTGTGTCTTACAAGGAGAATGTAAAAAAACTTTACTCTTTAAAAAAACTGACTCTTTTATTTTTAAAGCCTTTACTGCTGAATCCATCAAAAAACATCTCTCTTGTCACCATCTAATAGTGGAATAATTAAACTAAAATCATCAGCACTAACACACACACATACCCCGTTTCTTAATATATCATTATAATACTATTATTAATTAAATACCACTTTTATATAAAATATTTGTTATTTATTGAATACTACCGTAATAAACAACAGTAGACATTATAAGATGCTAATCAATTCAGTCAAGAGTACAAAGGCAGCGCTTCGATACAGCAAAGATATATTTCAGCCAGAACTATTTGCCCTGGAACAAATAACAGATTAATGAGATCAAAGACTGCCCCTTAGATTTATCCAAAACAAATTAGAGATCGTGTTTAACCACATCAGAGCCAGTTACAAATCTTTATTAACAAACCGCATAGTTGAAGACTAAAAAAAATAGATCATAGATAGATAGATAGATAGATAGATAGATAGATAGATAGATAGATAGATAGATAGATAGATTTTTTTTTTATTATTCTGTTTCACCTTTCATAGCCAAGACAACAACAACAAAAAATGGCCAGGAACTAATGCATGTTTTAGCACATCAATTGGATATTTCTCTATACAGATTTCTCTATAAGATTCTATAAATATTTTGGCTCCAGAAAAAATTACCATTTGATAGTGAGCATGACTCATTTTCTATCATCATAATGTGAAAAGTATGACTTATGTATGTCTAAATGGCACTTTTTTCATTAATTATGGTTTTCATAAAGGTTTATGCAAGCTACTTCAATAAGAATCGTATTTCTCTGAGTGCAGATTATGTGTGTGGCGTCAGACAGTGAGAGAGACAGACTGTCGAGTAACACTGTGTCGGCTGCTGGAGAGAGGCTGATCTTCAGGCTGTCGGCTACAATTCTACAGTTTGATTATGGCTTTGAACTGCATATTTCAGCTGAAGCCTGAGCTACTGTATGAAGTATAATGCTCTGAAAACCTGAACCACAAATGACCAATTGTATTGTAGGTCCATATCAATACCGATAATGATATTTTTCTTGTAACAACAAGGTCAGAATTAGCATATGTCAGTCATGGCTTGAGTTAATGGACATTGATAGAGTTCCTAATTTACAAGCTCTCAGAGCATGAATCGATCTTTACCTTGGCTAATCACTGACAAAATGCCTGCTTTTCAGTCCCCTTGATTGACAGTAGAATTACCTGCAGAATTGGAGCTGAGCCCTATATTCACAGCTTCACAGAATATATGTGAGGGGCTTGAAAAAGAGATTGAGTGATGGTCATAATAGAGTGAATGTGTCCAGATGTGGACTTCACTCAAGCTCACATAACTATGGAAAATAAAAAATAGGTTTTGGAATCTCTTGGAAGAACAGAGCATAACAGATGCATGTTTATTCTTTACTGAGGAATTATCTGTACAGTGAAAATAAATAGGAAAACTACATTGAGAGCCAAGGCATAAAAAACAGGTGCATCACTGTAGGTGAGTTTTATTGATGAATTGAGTAAGGTAGGGATGATTTTCTTAATGTTTCTTTGGAAATCTTTAGGTAATTCAACAGCAACAGATTTGCTGTTATAGTGGTTTAGATGGAATCATATAATTTAATAGTATCATATATTGCCTTAACAGACAAAACACAATGCAAAAACTAAAACTAAACTAAAAAATAAAATATGTTATACACATAAAACTCTTTCCAATTTTGCACAATCAGGCTTTCCGTTTTCAGTCCAGTCTGAAAAAGCCCTTTATTTTGAGATGACTGAAGTTTCTCACTGCCATATTAATGCAGTTATATGTTTCTCCGTTTCATTTTATGAATTCATCTTTCAAAGCTTTCATCTGTGAATCAATTTTCAAAACATGCAAATGCACTTGTTATAATGCATGCATACATCCTCTGATTCATACACAACACACACACAAAAGACAGTCTACCTGAAAATCTAATTATATTAGCAGCAACACAAAGACATCCTCCACAAATCCAATCTGCTAAAATGCAAAGGCTTTTCAATCAACCAAGGCTACAAATTTCAGGTCAGTGACACATTGCGTCCTTTACAAAGAAACAGAGTTTACTTGGGTATATAGCCTATGTTCCCACTTCACACAAATAATTACATTTAGGAAGTGCAATGAGCGTATTACAGGTTGCAAGTATGGCACCCCTTTATATTTAAGGCACAATTAAAAGTTTAGAAGCTTTTTTTATCAACGATTTTAGAAAAAGTAGCTAATTGATGGTTAGCTCAAATGCCAACGAAAGCAGTAACCTTTCAAACCTGAGCAAACACCTCATTAGCAAACCAATAACGCAAAATATACGGATACATAAATCCAAGTGAGAAGAAAGCAGGTTATCGTACTCGCATTTCTTTTTAGTTCGATCCGTTCTTATTAATCACAAGCCGGTTCTGAACGCCAGCGCACAGCACAGCCAATAAAGAAAGAAACTCTCAGTATTGTATCAGCTTTGTGTTTTGCGGAACTTTGATGTCAGTAAGTGGATGAGATGAAACGCTCATGCAGCACATCACCTACCGGCGAAGCTGAGATGAAGCAGGTAGAGTCCCATAAGATCCATCTCTGCGCGTTTCTGAAGAGAACTGGCTCGGAATGACGCGAAACTGTCTCTGTTGTATTTTGAGGTTACCGATAGAGCAAAGCCGTCCTGCACATATCAGTTCAGTGTGTTACAGACTCTTGAAATGGTCAAAAACGAGACGAACGTCCTCTGAACACGCAAAGCAGCCGCGCGCGCCGCAATGCTAAGTGTAAAACTGTCAATCAGAACGAGAGAGAGATTGAGATGAAATTAAAGCGCTAATGAAAGTTCTCTATCTGCTCCATTATGTCGTATTGACATTTGTTCCCTCCGAGGGCACGAGCACGAGTAAATGAAGAGTCGGATTTCATTGAGTGAAGATCAAACTCTGAGCACACAGAGAGAGAGAGAGAGAGAGAGAGAGAGACTGAGGTTAGAGCTGAGCTGTGGCTTAAAGATTAGTACGCTGCCTACATAGGTTGTGTCATATGAATGTCCATATGAGTGGTATTACATCAAAATGTTGTCTAGATAGGTAGTTCGGTATGTTTTGAGACACAGTCATATAGGGTCATAAAGGCTATTAAAATGTCTTCTACAAACTCTGCACTTTGATTCTGGCTTTGAACTGTGGATTTCAAAAGCCGGTGCTGGAATATTAGCTGAAAAACTCTCCAGAGGTATTCTTTTTATCTCCTTACCTTTTATTTAGTAGCTAATACAGAACGAGTCCCACAGACTGGTTGAAAGGACAATCACTATTGTGTTGGGGAAAAAAAACATTTTACTATTTACTGTAGATTTCTTAAAGGAACCAGTAAGGGAATGGTTCACTTAAAATTAATATTTGCTGAAAACCTACTCACCCCAAACAAGTAGATGTGTTTGTTTCTTCATCAGATTTGAAGAAATGCAGCAGTGCCATCAGAATAAGAGTCCAAACAGCTGATAAATGCATCACAATAACACACCACTTGATCAGTCTATCAGTTAACAGCTTGTAAAGTCAAAAGCGGCGTGTTTGTAAGAAACAAATTCATCATTAAGACATTTTTAACTTCAAACCATTGCTTTCAGCTAAAAAAATATTTACAAGCCAAAAACAGTCCAAAACAGCTCTAAACAAATATGTGGGTGTGAGAGACAACATGGGATTTTAATACTGGGGAAAACAATTTTATTGATTATGGGCTCATATTTTAGTCATTAGCAATGGTTTGAAGTTAGATCACGTTAATGATGGAACATATTTTGGCTTCATAAGATATTAATTGATGGTCTGTAGTGGTGTGGCTTATTGTGATTTTTTAGCAGCTGTTTGCACTCTTATTCTGACGGCACCTATTCATTGCGGAGCATCCATTGATGAGACACTGATGCAAACATTTATATAATGAAGAAACAAATCGATGTACATCTTGGATGGCATGAGGTCATATTCTGCAGTTTTTAATTTTTAAAACGTCAAGATCAGTCCATGAAAAACCTGTATTCACTGGTCACAAATATACATGTCTTGCTTGAGGGGAATGTCTTGTGGTTACAGCTCTGGTTCATAATCAAAAAGTGCCTTGGAGATCTGCTAACCTTCTGACCAAGGCTGTGGTGCTACTTCGTAAGCCATGGCCTTCATTCTTAATGAATGCATACTAGTGCAAGTGTAAGCACTGTAGAGCTCATTAAAACCAGGCGTTATGGTTCATAATCATAATCATGTATTGCTTTTTTATCAGCCATGTCATTGTAGTTGTTATACTAACAAACACGGAAATAGAATAATTAACTATATATTTGCTTGTCAGAAGGAACCATGGTCAGGTAAAGAAAACCATATACTGACCAATTCGTTTTTAAAAAATATCTCTGGTTCCATGGAGAATACATTGAGATTTTTCAACACACAAAAGTTTCAGATGATTAAACTGTTCATTAAAGAGAGGTTTTTTAAGAAACTCGAAATATCTCTTCTATGGCATCAGTCTTGTTTGGAAGCTTTGTTTTTAAGAGTGTGGTCAAAAGGCGGTGGCATAATCAATCCATCTCATTGACTGCCGTCTGTTCATTCACACTCACTGATGACAGGACTGACTCCAGCTGTGCGCTCTCTAGCACGAGAGTGTGTCTATTGTTTAAACTGGAGCTCTTTCAGGATTGGGCCATGTGTATGTTTCCTGACATAGTTTTGATGAATATACATTTTAAACACTAGCAATTATTTAACATAGAAATCAAATGTAAAATTTTAATTTTACTTAATTTTACTTTACTTTAATTTTAATACATATTTGTTGAACACATTTGTTGTGTAGTGACCTCAAAATTAACTACGTAAATTAATTGGCATGCAAATTTGGAAAAACTTGAAAAGTGGACCACATTTCTTTGGGAAAGAAACACAAGATCTCAGCCTCACCAAATTTCAAAAAGCAACATTTCTCTGCAGCCTTGATGGTTTGAGCATGAAATAATGTGCCTTAGTTCACCCTCTCTAATCAAGGATCTTAAAAAACAACAACAACAACCTTTAAATATTCTGAATATAAAACATTTTCTTTGCTTATAAGAATTTATGATGAAATGTGAATAATATGCAGCAAAATAGGACTTTGTATGGGATAGTGAATTATTAGATAAAAACTGGCACAGCTTACCTCTCTCCCCTTTATTTGGTTAAACACAGCAATTATTAAACCTGTGCCTGAAGCAGACAGTCTGTTTCATTCAGACCCCGTGACTCTGTGAAGTGAGGCAGCTTTTTTGTGTGGTCTCTGTCTCTTTCTTGCCCTGACCCCTGCCACGACCGACCATAAAGAGTGCTGCAGAAGAAAGAATAAACAGATGAAAATCACACAGCCTCAAAAGAGACGCTCTGTGATTAACCCCTGTAGGGCAGGTGTGAAGAAGACTGAGCCTGGACTAATGTGGAGAATTACTCTGATTTTGTTACAGTTCTAACCACTGGCTGGAATACAGTAATACATAGTGCTACTGGAGTTCACTCCAAATGGAATTTTTGAACCAATTATAAATAATGTGTCTATATGACTCAATATCAATACCTTTAAGACAAAATAACGCTTTTTAACCTTACAACACAACATGGCTATTGCGCTCATGTCACGATTGTTCATGGGCAGTCTGTGCCTGTTTTGATAGTTTGACATTAAAACCATCCCCTGACATTATTTCAGTTCACAATGTCCATTTTTTGTGTCCTACCAACAAAGTTTTTCTACCAACACAGCCCGCAGCGCCTGCGAGTACCTCGCACAATAGCCGTTTCTGCAGAGCAACTGCCCACTAGTGGTCGGGAGGATTTCCGTTGTGCTGTGAGCTTACATTTGCTTTTTAAATTGCATTGTGTTGTGCACTGCTGGGACACTGTAATTAACAGTGCTCATGAAAACTAAAAAATGTGTTGACAAAAAGCTAATCTGTTATTACTCATGCAGTTATCAGGTTAATTTTATGCATAATAACCTTTAACATAAACAACTACCAAAAGTGAGTCATCAAAACTTCAGGAATGTATGTTGAGTGACTTTTTGTCTTTTATGACCCACAATGTTCTGGAATGTTCTTACCTTCCTTCTTTTCCTTGCAAAAGCAAAATATCCTTTAAAAAATGTGTATTTAATGCAAAAAGTATATTTATTGAATTAAAGTTTTGTATTTGTTAATGATAAAAGTAAAACAAATATTCTATTCTCTACTATAAGTTATAATATTGTTAATTGTTAATGTTAGATTTAAAAAAAAAAGATTTAGATTAAAAAAAAAGATTAGATAAAAAAAAAAATCACAATAATAATTAGCATAACAGAATTACAGAAGAATCATAAAAAAAAAAGTAAAACAAATTTGAGTCACATTGTGTTACTATCTATTTTATAGATCAGTGTTTAAAACAGACGAGCCAGATCCAACATCACTTGGCAACTCTTGTTTCTCATGCACTCTTCAATAATGCACTTGTAATTGAAATATTTCAGACTCGTTTGAAGGGCACGAGAGAGAGCCGATGTCTGCTCTCAGCTATTCTTGCGTCCCTTGACACTGATGTCATTTCACTGGATCATTTACACCCACACTGGGCCTCTCCTCACACTATGAAGCACAGTTTTGTCAAGAACTCAAAGGAGCCACTGATCGTCCGATATATATAGTGAGCAAAATCAGCATGCACTCCTCGTTGTCTATTTTTTCCTCACACAAATGGGTTTCCACCCAGTTTTATTTGTTACTCTTATCATGTGCCAAAACACATTTTACCATTCAGCATGCTGCACCATCGACAAGCTTCGTCTTGATGGTAAAAAAAAAGAAAGAAAAAAAAACTGAGCAATTGTTTCTCTTTAACCTCCACTTTAGCTATAAAGCCTTGAGATTTATTTCTGAATTTTAAGAGTTTGAGCAGGCTGAGATGTGCGGGAGCAAGGCATTAGACACCTGCCACAAGCAGGATTGTTTCAATTCCAAGAGATTCCAAGCTGGGATTGCCATAGACGTAATCGACCTCTCACTTTCCACCACAACAGATGGTGTGTGTCACACCGCAGCGTGGGCAAAACAGGTTAAGATGCATTGGTCCTGTGCCTTTAAATATAATCTCCCTCAAACACACACACACAAATCAGCAGCACACTTTCAATATCATTTATGTTTTAATTTATTCAAAGATCACAGAGGTGATTTTTTTTATTATTTCCACCACTTTGGATTGAGTGGATGTTTGTGGCTTTTCTCATGTAAGGTCTTCTAGCATCAAAAACTGGCAATTTATGAAGAAATATTCAAAGTGGATGGATGGAATATTCCAAATTTTCCATCCATTTATTTGCTTACTTACTTTATCTAAATAATATGTCTGAAACAAGTCTGAAACTTTTACAATTGGTAATAACTGTATATTCCTTTAAAAGACAATACTGGATGATTTTATCCTTCAGGATAGAACATTTTGGTTGGAAAACAGCAGCAAAAACATCAATGAATTTGAAATTTTAAGACATTTTATGGTAATATGCTCATTCATTCTATATTGTACACTGATGTTTTTTCACGTTTTCACATTTTACTAGAAAATTGTAAAATAAAAAAATGAGCCATTTTAATCTAGTTCAATTTAAAATGTACTTTATGGCCAGTTCAAAATGTGTTCAATTGCCTGCTTTTGTTTTTGTTTTTTGTTTTGTTTTTTTCCAGCACAGTAGTATAACTGTTCAAAGCATTTTTACAGCTAAGAATAGAAGATGTTTCTATAAAGAAACTGAATATCAAAAACAAATGTGCAAAAATTATTCATTTTACTTAATTAATTATTAATTTTAATTTGAAAAACCTTTCTTTTTTTTTACTTTAAAACATGTAATTTAATTGATTGTGTTACTAATGAATTATTCCTAAAAAAAAATCTGTGCACCCTGAGACATATTCACTGGAGTAAAAAGTGTGACAATTAGGTCTTTGCCTCGAGGAGCCTTGCATGTTGTTCCTCTTTCCTCTGACAAAAGCTAAGGTTTCACCCATTATCACCCCTTTAATGAAAGATTAGTCATGTCCCAGGGATATACCATGGATCGGATTCCCATCCCAGTGTCGGGTGCTAGATTCATAAAATCGTTTGGTTTTATAACAGGGGCCTCACTGTCTCTTTGGCTCTTTACAAGGGGTGAAAAGTTTGCTTTCTACCATTTATCACCGATCACACAGACACCCCTGGTGGCCAAAAATAATCAGATGGCACCTGAGTCAACAGTCGCGGATTTGAGAGTCATAAGTTATCAGATGTGACTAAAACAGCAGGGAAGGAGCAGCTATGGCTCGTCTCATGTGGTCAAAACGGCCGTCTGTTTTCTGAAACAGGACTGACTGCAGGACATCCTTGGATTGTGTGGAGTGAATGACCCGACATGGTTCACAGCTGCAACGGCCGGCTGGGGGTTTATACCAGTGCACTTAATTACTCAAATTAGGGGAAACCAGTTTGCAGGGCAAAAGGTCTGGAAGGTTGGGGGTTGGAAATAAAGCCAGGGGTGCAAAATAAACACTGAAAAAATAACACAGAAACGGTCTGTTTTCTTAGCTAGTTAATTGAAATAGAAAACTCTGTTAGTATTCAAATGTTGGCATGACTGCTGTGTGCTTGGTTGGGCTGTGTAGCCTTATTGTAATGCTTGCACAGGGCATGAAATTAAAGAGAAATTTCACCTAAATTGAAATCAAACTGTTCACAGTGGTCATCGTCTTCCAAAAAACACTACAGAAGTAAATGGCTTCCTTCAACTGGTTATTTACCCACATTCCTTAAAATATCACCAGAAGAACATGATGATGACAGTTTTCATTTTGAGGTGATCTATGCCTGCAAGACAATGCCTGTACTCAAACCAATGTATATATATACATATATATATATATATATATAATTTTTTTAGGATTGAAGCTAATATTGCATTTGGGCATTGGGCAATTAGGCTGGATTTGTTCCGTACACTTGGCAACCCTATTGCTCTCATTTGTTTTGATGTCTCCTCAAGTCCCTCAAACATATGATCTTTGTTAATTACTCCATCTCTGTTTTAATACTAAGTGTAGTAAAACTAATATTTCAAATAAATGTTGTTGGGCTAGTTCCAGAGGTTTCTAGAAGTTTGGTCTTTTTGTATTAGTTAAGTTTTGATAAGACAACTGGTCAGGCATGTAGTCGTATTTATTTAATAGCATGTCCGCATGTAAGGCTATTTTCATGGCAAAAACAATAAGAAAAAAATACAAAGCAAACACAAATTAGATTTTTTTTACATTAGCATATGATAAAAAAAAAAACATTTCTGCCAAAATATTACTAAATAACCATTCATTTGCCATCAATCACTTTTATTTATATAGCACTTTTAACAATACAGATACTAACAAGGCACCGAACATAATCAATTGAGTTTTCTACATACAATTTATATTTCTCATCAGCATTTTTTTTTAAACTTGATATTATTATTATTATTATATAATTGACCAAATATGTTACACTAATGTTGATTTAAGGATAAAAATAAAATCAAAATCAAATTAGAAATCAAAAAGATCAAATTAGCAGTTTGCCAGTTCCCTGAACTTTCTGTGTGCGAAATATTCACACAAACATATTTTAAAGCTTTAATACAATGCAATGTATCATGAAAAATTCAGCAGAACCTGCATGGACATCTTCATGGATACGCACCACAGGGGTTTAGCTTTACCTTGAAGCCAGCGAATGCATCATAGCTGAATAATACATTATTCTCAGCATTTCACAGGCCGCTTTTACACTCCAATATGTGTTTTATCATTCCAAATGCGTATATTTAGTCTTCCGTGACTGGTGCTGTTAAATATCAAGGTGGCCATTAAAATGTCTGCGTGGCTACGGAGATAGATGGGCAGCCATGAACGGATGTGAGTTTAAGTGAAGCCTCTTAAGCACAGGAGGAATAAGCACCGTCCTCAAAATTTGTTAATGGTGTTTTGGTTTTCCAGAGCAAATAGATGTTAAAAAAAGCAAGAATGACAGTGCAGGTGAGTCAATATCCGAAACGACAGAGGCCGAATGATGGCTGGATGGAGGGTGTTCGGTGCATGTGTTGAGTTTGTGATGCCTTGCCCTACAGAAAGCTCATTGTTAAGCTATTCACACCGCTGGCTATGAGACATTATAAATAATGAGCTAAATTTGCGTGTGGTGTCTGTGCTGCAACCCATTAATAAGTATCTGTTAAAAGTATCAGAATTGTACAACTGTATTTAAGAACAAAAGTGATTCTTGTATTAAAAAATTTACATAATTGAAGAGACTTTCCAGTCTAATGTGACTAAAGTAAATATCAAAGTTAGCACAACGTTATGGCATCAAACTCATTTAGGTGCAAGTTAATTTATCCAAACTTAATTGACCAACGCAGACTGCAGCTGCTTTTTTTGGGGTTGGTTGGAGTGTAAAGCCCTGCATTTGGGTCACAGCCAAACCACAAAACCAACAAAACTGATGGGAACAGCTCCAGCGGAAGAGACTGGACCTGAAACCTTCAGACGACACATGGCTCATATATCTGAGTCAGAAACCACCTTTCATATCTTTCATAATCTAATTATCCGCTGTAAATGGAATAATGAGTAAATTACCCTGAAAAGCAAGCATATTGAGTCCAGTTCACACCTATGCACTAAGGAAGTAATATATACAACAAAAGGTCCTCTAGTCATATAGTGTGTAAATGCTGCTTAAATGGTGCATTCAATTTCCATTTCTAAGGTGCATTTTTTTCAGTTGTTAAATCTCATAAAGGTTAACTGAGAAAAAAAAATAGACATCCTAATTATACATTTACAAATTATACAAAATAGAGCCACACTATTTGAACAGTAATATATGTATCTTTCTATATATAGAGTGGGTACAGAAAGGATTCAGACCCCCTTAAATTTTTCACTCTTTGTTATATTACAGCTATTTGCTACAATAATTTAAGTTCTTTTTTTCCTCATTAATGTGCACACAGTACCCCAAATTGACAGAAAAACACAGAATTGTTGACATTTGTGCAGATTTATTAAAAAGAAAACTGAAATATCACATGGTCCTGGTATCTCATTGCTCTGTATTTATCCTCCTTTATCCCATTCCTCCTTGCAGATCCTCTCCAGTTCTGTCAGGTTGGATGGTAAATGTTGGTGGACAGATTGTTAGGGCTCTCCAGATCTTGCTCAATTGGGTTTAAGTCAGTGCTCTGGCTGGGTCATTCAAGAACAGTCACTGAGTTGTTGTGAAGCCACTCCTTTATTATTTTAACTGTGTGCTTAGAGTCATTTTCTTGTAGGAAGGTAATCCTTCGACCCAGTACTGAGGTACTGAGCACTCTGGAGAAGGTTTTCGTCCAGGATATCCCTGTACTTGGCTGCATTCATCTTTCCCTTTATTGCAACCAGTCGCCCTGTCCCAGCAGCTAAGTAACACCCCCGCAGCATGATGCTGCCACCACCATGCTTCAATGTTGGAACTGTATTGGACAGGTGACGAGCAGTGCCTGGTTTTCTCCGCACATACAGCTTAGAATTAAGGCCAAAAAGTTCTATCTTGGTCTCATCAGACCAGAGAATGATTGCATCACTGGAGCTCAACCACAGTTATCTTTGGGTTCTTCTTTCCCTGTATCACCAAGGCTCTTCTCCCCCGATAGCTCAGTTTGGCCAGACGGCCAGCTCTAGGAAGGGTTCTGGTTCCAAACGTCTTCCTTTTAAGGATTATAGAAGCCACTGTGCTCCTAGGAACCTTAAGTGCAGGATAATTTTTTTTGTAACCTTGGCCAGATCAGTGCCTTGCCACAGTTCTGTCTCTGAGCTTTTCAGGCAGTTCCTTTGACCTCATGATTCTCATTTGCTCTGACAAGCATTGTAAGCTGTAAGGTCTTACAGTATATAGACAGGTGTGTGGCTTTCCTAATCAAGCCCAATCAGCATAATCAAACAAAGCTGGACTCAAATGAAGGTGTAGAACCATCTCAAGGATGATCAGAAGAAATGGACAGCACCTGAGTTAAATATATGAGTGTCACAGCAAAGGATCTGAATGCTTAGGACCATGTGATATTTCAGTTTTTCTTTTTTAATAAATCTGCAAAAACATGAACAATTCTGTGTTTTTCTGTCAATATGGGGTGATGTGTGTTCATTAATGAGGAAAAATAATGAACTTAAATGATTTTAGCAAATGGCTGCAATATAACAAAGGGTGAAAAATTTAAGGGCATTTGAATACTTTCCGTACCCACTGTAGATATATAGTGAAGTCAGTTACCTTTTATTTATATAGCGCTTTTAATAATACAGATTGTAGCAAAGAACATTATCAGGTAGGAAAATAGAGTGATGGCAATGTATAATGACAAGCTTAAACTTTATTTATCAAATGCAGAGACGATCTCTGTAGTCAAGACGACGATAATCACTAGAAATCAGGTGTCACCAACTAAGCAACCAAGAGGCGACAGCAGCAAGAAACCAAAACCCCATCCATTAGAGAATGGGGGAAAAAACGTGGGAGAACCAAGCTTAGTTGGGTCCAGTTCTCCTCTGGCCGGAAGCCCAGCACCTAATTTGCAGTTAAATTTTAAACACATGTTAGATTGTGTAAGGACTTATAGTGTGTGTGTGTGTGTGTGTGTGTGCATCTGGATCCGGTGATCTGTCCACGGAGCTCATCTAGGTGTTCCGATGAAGATCATCTCTTTGTGTTGGTACAACATCTGATCTGGATACGGACTGAGGAACACAATAAAAGAGAGAAAGACTAATATTAGCATAAAGGCCATTCATTTTTACGATGTAACGAGTACATTGTGTGTTAAGGGGAGTGTTCCTAGTTCCGGGTGATCTAATTAATGCAGCCTAACAATCCTTTAATGGATTTGATCAATGAATGTGTATCAGTGTGTTATGTGTAAGCCAGAGTAAAGAGATGTGCCTTTAATCTAGATTTGAACTGACAGAGTGTGCCTGCCTCCCGAACAGTATTAGGTAAATTGTTCCAGAGTTTGGGTGCTAAATAGGAAAAAGATCTGCAACCCACAGTAGATTTTGAAGAAGGGTTGACAGAGCAGCCATCAAGTGTTAGACAGTGGTCTAGATTATTATGTGTGGGTTTTTTAGGTTCAATAATTAACACCTCTGTTTTGTCAGAATTTAACAGTAAGAAGTTACTTGTCATCCAAGTTTTTTATATCAGCTATGCATTCTGTTAGTTTTTCAATTTGGTGTGTTTCACCTGACTCAGAAGAAATGTAGAGCTTAGGGTGACCATATTTTAATTTTTTTTTTTAAATTGGCACAGCCTCCAGACAAATTCAGACAAGCTTCTTGGTGGTTGATGGACATTTTTTATTTTACTTCAATGGTGCAAGAATTAACCTCTGTAATTAAATGAAATGAAATCTGTAAAAACGTATATATCAAAATAATATCTATTCCATTGGATGCTTCTATTCTAATATGCTTCTATTCTTCTATCTGATAATATCTCCCAAGGGTAACATGTAAAGCATAAAAAGTAACAGCCCTAGTACAGAGCCTTGAGGTACTCCATATTGCACTTGTGATCGATATGATATGTCCTCATTCACTGCTACAAACTGATAGCGGTC
>JAUMHI010000055.1:16539432-16570248 GCA_032359435.1 Enteromius unitaeniatus
TCTATTTTCACATTCCGTACAATAGAATCGCCAATTACTAGAGAACAGGTTTCCCAGTGGGAGCATCACTGAGTGGGGAGAACCTGTTTGATGTTCTGATCTGAACGGAAGAGCGTTTTTTTGACCTGCGACTATGCTGTCTCACAGTCACCCTGCTGCATGGTCTGGAGCAAAACAATGTACATGAGCTGAACTATCCTCATACAAAGTCGTATTTACAGCCCTCACATTCTGACTATCCTCTGTTAAAGTTTGGATGCATGTAGTTCTAGGATCCTCTCTGTCAGCCTAACTATATCCCTGCATTTATCACATGTGAAACCCTCATCACAGACAGAGAGAGATAAACTGTACATGTGGCATGACGTGCAAACAACAAGAGAGGGAAGAGTCATACTCACCGAGATTGATGGATTATTCACTTACCGCTGTTGTTTGATAAACTTGTGAAAAACGGAGCAGCGGAGCGAACAAGAAGTGAAACAATAATTTACATGAAGCGGGAGAAAATAATTAAATAAAAGGAGACAATGCTATAAAAACAGTAATAATATCCGCGAGTGTAACGCGAGAGACATGCTAACCGGCAGATGAATGCTAACGAGCTTGCACTCGTGGTTTTTAGAATGAATGCAAACGATCAACAAACAGATCGGTTTGATATATACTATAGGAAATATTGAGGGAGTTAGTGTCACAAGTGCGCTGGTGAACGCTCTTCAGCGGAGTACAGGAAACACGACAGGCAGGAACTTCTTCGAATTAACATTTATTTAAGACAGAGAACACAGGAACTGAACAAGCATACAACAAAACGTAACATCAACGACTCACATTTGAACAAGACATAGGGCGTGATATTTATACAGAGACAATCAAGGCTAAAGACAAGAAGCAGAGGATCAGACAATAATGAGCAGGGTGGGGTTACAAATGAGCAGAGCACATTTATCACTATAAATAGCAGCTAGTAATAGATAGAAATACAAAGCTATGGAACTACAAACACACAGCAGACTCTTAGCAGATCAGCAGGCAGGAGCAATCGAGCAGGAGCAATCCTATACACACATAAATGTATATATTCATATATTAAAATATTATATGTCAGTATAATATAAAATATTATATATACATATATGCAGCCTACACTTGCTAAGAAGTGGACTGACACAGAGGTAAGTAATATAACAGTTTTATTTACAAGATGAGGTGTTAAACAAAAGCAGATCAAGGTAAGGAAACTTAGGATATTCAAACTAAGACAGTCTACTCAAACAAACTTAAAGAGTGTCTATTTCTTTCTTTGTAGATAGACGAACTTGGAGAAGACAGACAGATGACCACAACCACACACCACTTGTGGACAGAGATGAGGAGAAGGATCACAGGAGCTAGAGGAGACACGGAGGAATCACGGAGCAGACTAGAGGGGAACAGGTGAGAGCACAGGTAAGTATGGTTTTTCAAGAGGGTGTAGCAAGAGTCCACTTATGATAAACAAGCTTGGGCGCTGTGTGCAGAGTGGTGTGTGACTTTATGTGGTTCTTGATTGGAGTTGTGAGCTGGATCAGGTGGTGGTGACAGGTGATTGTAATCGATGCTTCTGATGAGTGTGAGCTAGGTTACTGTGTGAAGGTGGAGCCCGTCTTGGGCGTAACAACATACTACATACATATATAGTGTTGTAAAATCACCCCTTTTTTTACCCCTTTTTAATCACTTTTCGAGTGAAGGGTCCTCCATTGTTTTCAATTGTTTGGCTTAATGTAATGGTTTGCATGTATATACATTTATTATTATTATTTTTTTACTTTCATTGGAGCACCAAACCCTACCCCTACCCTAAACCCACCTCTGAACAATATAAACATACACAGGCAAATGCAGTCACAGGTATTTATTGCACAAACTAATCATTAACAAGCAGTATAAATACATTACAAACAAGTCGTGTCACATTCCAAGTCTTCTGAAGCCATACAAAGTCTTAATGATAAGAAGAGAGTAAAACACATGGTTAATCACTAAAAATTATCCCACTCCGTTCATGCTCTGTCATCTCATTTAGAAAACATACTCCCATCCCATAGCATGATGCAATCAATAATGAGACACACAAGAGGCAATGGCATTTCACAACCAACGTTGATGCAACGTTCTTGTAGCTGCATTTTTGGAAATAACAGACTGCTGCAGCACACAGGAAGTAAGCAGAAGACGGAGACCGCGACTGCGCCTATTCCTCTCACAAATCAATCATTTTGCCTCAAAAGACTAATATTCAAGTGAATTATTACGTTGGTTGTACTTGTACTGCCATTGTTTTTACCCAATATATATTTTAATTATGACGATAAAATAATTCCTCAGTGGAGGACCCTTCACGTCAAAAAGTGACTAAAAAGTGGTACCTTGATCTTCAAAAAGCAACGCAAAAGGGTTTTGACCAAGTGTCAAAATGTGACGAGTTGGAGTGAGACTGTGTCAAATGATTAATCACATCCAAAATAAAAGTTTTTTGTTGTATGTGTACTGTGTATATTTATTCTGTATATATGAACACACACATACAGGAACTGACATTTTTGTAGTCTTCTGTTTTGCTTGAATTTGAAGTTTACCTCTCTAGGAACTCATTGAATAGCTGAAATTTCATCAATAAATAATAATAAATGTTAAAAAATCTAAAACATAATGACTGTAACACCATTCCTCAAGCCATTTCTTATTCTCTTTGTATGCGATGATCTTCTTAGTGTCACTGACATGTGGTCAAGTGTCTGATGTATTAAGAACTGCTTTGATCTATTATGCCAAAGTATTCATAGTAAAGATAAAGGACTCAGACAAACCCTAGCAAAGAGATGGAAAACCAGTTCCTCTGTTGTAGTGTTAAACGTTTCAGGGGTGGATTCCTGTAAACCACAGAGGACCCTTTGATTCAGCTGAGTCATTGAAGAACTGTTTGTCCAGCCTTTCAAAGCCACACAGCAGTACAAGGCTTACAAATGTCTTATTATATCCCTGTAAAACATGACCGGCAGAACTCCTGCAGATAGGAATGGATTGGAGAGATTCACATCTGGTCCCTGAATCTGGTGGGCTTTAACCCCATTGACCTACCCATATAAAGAAAGAAAAAATGTGAGGAGATGATTCTTTAATGTAAGGGATAGTTCATTCAAATAAACAAAACCTGTATATAACTTTATTTCTTTTTAGACTTCTAAAGGAATCATTCTTTTGTAGGGTTGATTAAAATTACCAATGAAACTGATTTAAAAAAAGAAAAAGAATTCTTCCCAGTTTCCCATTTTGTGTTGTGCAGATGACAGAAAGCCATTTTGTATTGGAAAAAAACATGGAAATTATGAGAGAATGTTATTTAGCTGGACTGTAGAGCAACAGGCTTCTCTTTTTAGTGGCACAAAAACAAATCAGAAGAGAAATTCAGAGCTTATTGATTCCTCCAGCCCTCCTATTAAATGCCTTTTCAAGAAAATCTCTGCATCTACATTTGTAAATGCACTCTGGAGGTCTCAGGGAATTACATTAATTGTTAATTTATTAATATAGTCGTGCTCATGAAATGCTCAATTAAACATGTAATCATGAAATGTTCAACATCCGCGTGGAAGAAATTACTGTGATTCAGATCTAACCCATGCATCTGGGGCTGAAGCTATTTAAATAAGCTTGTATTTTGTTTTTCACTTTACTGACTGTGGCCGGTGGTTTCTCCAAAGGAACAGGAAACTTGCCTGTAGCTAATTGATCAGGTCAAAGGTCTGAGGGACAGTGGTTATGGGAGGAATGAATTTCCTGTTTCCACATCTATAATTCAGAGCTTTCCTGAGCATGTGCATTGCAGTAAGCTGGAAAAGGAGCACAAGCTGTGCAAAGCACAACTCTGCCAACACTTACCATGGAGCCGTGGCTTTGAAGGTCTGCTGGATTGAGTCTGCATCTTACCATACCCCGAGACCCAGACCGACATGCAGACAGACGCCCCACAACTCCAGGCTTTTTGTATTTTTTAAGGGAAAACAAAACCCTCTGAAACATTTTCTGAGATTTGGCTACCGAGGATAGAAATTTTAGGCAATGACGCCAATGCACATCATTTCTGACACACATACACGTATGATGCATGAACCCAAAATAATAAAAACACAGTCATCATTTTTTCTCCCTCATGTTGCTTTTTAATTTTAAATCATGGAAGCTAAATGGCACTGTTTTTTAATTGTTTTCTAGGTGCCTTTTTAAAATGCATACATGTAAATAAGAACTGAAAGCTACAAATGAAGGATTGATTTGACAAATTGGATTGACAAATGATTACTAAAATTTAAATCCTCATGCAGAACTGTTGTATGGCCAGTTATTTTTTGATTTATTAATTAATTTCTTTATCTAAAGGTTCAATAAATTGATGATGATTATGGTTAACACTTTGAATACTGAAATATTACCCAATGTCATTTCCCAAATATCATTTGCAATTGCACAATTTTAAACTGTGGCATGTAAATATATGCCATATTAACTTTAAAAGTCAAATTGCATTGTTTTTGTTTTCTAACTAAAAAACATGTGCCTTTTTTAAAGTGCATGCATGTAAATAAGAATTGAGAGCTACAAAGTAAGTAATTTCTGCAAATAATTATTAAAGGTTTTCAATTTTTGAGTTTTACCCTCATGCTAAATTGTCATGTGGCTTCAGAAGTCATGGGGACTGCTTGTATTTATTTTTTTATTTATTTCTGGAGCCTGCTTTTACTTTCTATGCATGTAAAAGAGCAGCATGAACATTCTGCTAAACATCTCTTTTTGAGTTCCGCAGAAGAATGTCAGTCATCGATGTTTGGGACAGCATGAGGGTGTAATGAACATCAGAAGTGACAGACGTACCTGAAGCAGTCGACCTCAGTGTCAGCAGTACAGGAAGGCCACACATGTAGTTAAGAATACTTTTAGTTAAATACTTTTTTTCAGGATTCTTCTGTAAATAGAAAGATCTGCATTACTCTTTTGTTAGGATAGATATTTATAAAAAAATTTACACTTTTATTTAGCAAAGTTGCTTCAAATTTGATGATGAAGACATTTATAATGTTATAAAACATTATACATTTTTATTTCAGATAAATTCTGTTCTTCTGAACTTCCTATTCATAAAAGAAAATTGAAAACAAAATTCCACTCAGCTGTTTTCAACGTAATAAAAATACAGAACACTGGAATGATTTCTAAAGGATCATGTTTTGTGAGCAGAAGAGACTTTTTTATTTTTACTGTTCAAAAAGCTTTGACTGGTAGTGTACTGGTAGTTTTGACTTCAGTAATATAGTATATATAATATATATGACTTCAATAATAATAGTTGTTGTATTGGAGCAGTCGACCTCAGTGTCAGCAGTACAGGAAGGCCACAAGTGTGCAATCTAAGGTTCTCAATCTAAACGTCCATATGGCCCTCAGGTTGAGCGTTTGGTCGGGGGAGAGTGACCTGCACAGGACCCATGTGTCCCTGAGGGGTCATTCGCTCTCCAGAAAGCAACCAGTCCCTACAGCCTCAGTCAGAAGAACCTGCAGCTGCTTGTGAAGCACGGGGAGTATTTCATATCTTCTCTCAAGGGAGAGAAGGAGTCGCTTACAAAGTGAAGGAAATGTCAGTGTCATTGGGGTCGCAGTAAAAAGCACCATTTCCAACAGCCCTGAACGACAAAACCCACAAAGTGTCCAAGAACTTCTGTCAAATTAAACAGAATCATCTGTCACTTAAGCTGCATTATCCAGTGTCACACTAAACAGGTTTATGTGAAATAAACGCTGGATGTTTTTGGAGGTATTTGCCTGTTTGCGCATGTGTGGGACTCTCTGTGACCACAGAGCTTTAATTCTGACTACTGCTTGAGAGATCCGAGTTGATCCCTAGTTGATTTTTGAAGACATTTTGAATGAACGTGCAGGGCGAATGGAGAAGTGTACATCTAAACTAAATCTGAAATGTGTAATCTGAACACAGATGCCCTGCTGTGCCAGACTGAGTCAGGCTTGGCAGATCTAACGTACAGGAATGCTTCAAAGAGGAGATTTTGTTTTAGTGGGAGAATCAAAGTTTACGGCTTTCACAATTATTTTCAGCATTTCACTCTTCTGATGTGAAATATATATGAGAAATTTAGGTGCTGGGAAAATCCCTCTGAACAAATTCCTACTAGTAGATCCTGCTTTTAATTAGTTGCAATGTTTTTATAAACTTTTTTTTTTCAGCAAAAAGATTTGAATCTGTTCCGGTAAGATTTATTTAAATTAAACTAAAATCCTGATATGATTTAGTGCAATTATAAAACGGCAAAGACTGCAATTTAATGAAGTAAATATATGCAATCTTACACTTAAGCAGGTCATGATCAGCTGATAGCGGTTAAAATGCTGCTCCTCACAAATTCATCTCTGCTTCGTCAAGGCTCCCTGCAGTTTCCTGTCAAAAGTCTATTGTTTGAACATTTAAAAATGAAGTAATGCATTAGTAATTTCATTTTACAGCTGTAAAACAGAACTGCGTTATTTCTAAGGGTTCAGTTCATAGTAAAATATATCACATTTTATTATATTTAATTACATTCTTTATTTAATATTAAATAATAAGTATTTATTTCTTTTATTTATTAATTTATGCAATTAGGCATGCATAATAATAGTCATAAAAACACAACCTGCATTTCTTAAAATCACATTTTAAACTGCAGTGGCTATTTTTATATCGAAAATTGTATTTTCCCCCTCCCTCCCTCCCTCCCTCCCTCCCTCCAAGCATAGAGCTCAATGGATTGAGGGTCAATAGTGTGATTACAGATATAATTTAATGCAGATACTTCAAATTTAAGTGCAATGAAACAAGAAGTATGTAGACACAAAGATTGATCAAAAGCTTATTGTTTAGTGGGATACAGATGTCTGAGACCACTGTCCATTGGACATCTTAAAATCTTATTTAAAACCAAAATGGGATGGGGAGTGAGGGTAGTGCTAACTGTTATAACCCATCAAAAGTCTTTCTTGACATTTGTTTACACTGTAGCTGAGTAAGTGAGAAAATTCTGGATAAACAGCATAGAAAGAAGAAAATTCTATTACTGAAATTAATGTTCGAAGTTACAAGCATCCCCAGTCTCCCCTGTTCTAAATAATGCAAAGAAATTAAATTTGAACATCAGTCTTGCTCACACTGATCACATATTTATGAACGTATACACAAACCAATGTTGATAGCTTATTTTAATTGCTGCGTAGACTTGATAGACTGAAAAACACTGGATGTCTTTGTATAATATAGAGTACGCTGGACATAAAATAGGAAACATTATTTACGTCCCATTTAATTCAATCAACATGACCCGCAGGAAAGTGATCTTGATTATTAAAACATGAATATATGAATACAATTTTAAACCATGATTCTTTTTTTTCAAAGGTCACTCTGCATAATTGTTGGCTTGATTGCATGTGATTGTTTTTAAGTAAAGAAACGAAGACAATAGAAATGTCACTTAGTGCCTGCATTAGAATGAAACGCTCTGACAGCTCTCTCGTGTGTGTGTTTAAAACAGAAAACATTTATGACAGGCCTTTATTGCAGACCAAATCAAAGCCTCGAGTGACTGGTAATTGAATGCATAAATCTATAGGTTTGCAGCGTCGTATCAATCGTCTCATTTGTTTAACAATGCTAAAGGATTTGCTGCAGCGAGGGAAAACTTCCTTCAGATTTGTCAGTAAAACAGACAGCTTGTGAAAGCTGATCTGCTTTGTGGCGTGTTTGGATGTGTGATCAATTGAAATTGAAGGAGAAGAGTGGAAAAATGCAATGATGTGGTAAGTATCTCTGCAGGGCAGAGCTGATCTGCAGAAACACACCCGACCCTCAATGCTAATCAGGTATCGCTTTCTCCTCCTAATAAATACAAGTGGAGTCTCGCTATTGAGCTTAAGAACACCTCGAGGGGATCTCGAGACTCCCTAGGGTATGTCTGTTAGCGGAAAATGAAGGAGAATGTCCCATAAGGATGACAAAAAGGTTGTACAAGTGGAGATGGGACAGGAGAAGTCTTGTGGGTCGCTCACATGAAGAATGACATTAATAATATTCCTGCTCGGATGCAGAGAAATCAAACTACATCTGACTGACAGAGCTAGGGCAGGTAGGGATTACATATGCATTATGTAGATCACAAAAATGAAGTACTTTTAATTTGATTATATAACATTTTAAAACACTCCTAATCAGACTAGGGTAACACATTAGAGTAGGTAATGCTTATTACATTTATGCATTATGCATATTTATTAGTGGTAATTACATGCATATTAATGCCTTATTCTACATGATCATGTTTTACTTCCCTAATCCTACCCAATACCCGAAATTAACAACTACCTTACTAAGTATTAATAAGCAGCAAATTAAGAATTTATTTAGGGAAATGTACTGGTAGTTAATAGTTATCAAGTGTTACCTATTCTAAAGCTTTAGTGCAATTAGTTACTGTAATTTAATTACTTTTCCCTTACAAAAAAGTAAAGTAAGGGGTTACTCTCATTCAGTAATTAAATTACAGATACATCTCATGTAATTGAACATTTATATACACATTACAATAGTGGATTTAACATCAAAATTGAAAGTCTAACCTTAAAATGCATGCTTTTTATGTACTCTTCTAACTTTAAATACCTTGGTGATTTAATAAGAATATTGGTAACACTTTAGTGTCTAATTCTCAATGTTAACGTAGCATGATTATTACATGGGGATATATGCTGTTTAGTTTATTACATAAAAAGCACATATTAATGTCTTATTGAGAAATACTTCATTCTAAATCCTAAAATCTGCCCAATTCTTAAACTTTACAACTACTTTACTAAGTATTGATAAGCAATAATTAGAGTATATTGATGCAGAAGTCTTAGTTAATAAAGAGAATTGGACTCTACTACATAAATTATGGTCACACTTTAGATTAATCTATCATTTATATGAAAGAACCATGTAATATCCTTTATCATTTAATTGTCAAAGTTGATAGGATTTATAAAGTAGTTAATAATCAGTAATTAAATATTTTTTGGAGAGAGTAATTTGTACAGCAATCTAATTACACTGTTAAAAATGTAACTAGTAATTCATTACTTTTTTAAAGTAATTTTCCCAACTTCTTCCTGAAACACATTAACATTCACTTATTTTCTCATTCACATTTAATGGGGGGTTTTCACTGCAAATGAATTACATTGAATTAATTGACTTTCAGTTTATGGAACAGAGTAAAAGACACTTAACTTCCAAGAATGTGCTTTAAAAAGCACTTCAGTGAATTTAAACTGCAGTTCAGTATCCTGCTGTAATGCTCAGTAGGAAGGTAGCGGAGACGGGAGGTAAGTATAAACTGATAAAATCTGTTTTATCGAAAAGGAAGGTAAAGTTCAATGAATCAGTAGTTTGTTCTTTGACTGGGTAGCACTGTGAGTGAAGAGACTTCATGCAGTCAATGAGGTGAGTTGCAAGCGAACTCCTGATGGAAGTTTTCCTTCTCCGAAGTGTTTAGCAATCTCAGTGTTGTTAATTCTCCTGTTTCCTCTTATGTTACCTCGATCTCAGCCGAAGAGTGAATGAAGAGTTGAGGCTTTTAAGCAGCGCCTCTGATTAGATTCAGGTGGTTTGTAATTAAAACTCTGGTGACTGTGAACATGTGACTTCGGCTGCACTGGACTCAGCGCCACCTGGTGGTGTGACACCTGCGGACAATTCAATTCAAATTCACACTCAGAAACAAATTCTGTCCAACCTGAGGCCAATGTGGACACAGTTTGCAAATCACACGTCCTTTACTCTGCAATCAATATCAGGTCCAAACAGTACTCACAGTTATTGACTGCAGCAGCAACTCTTAAAACACAGCTCTGGCTTTGTCCATAAACGGCAACCACAACAATCAATACCCAACATTAACCAGAGCAAAACATGCTTTACAGAGGAAGGCAGCTAATGAATGTGCCTTTAGGATGATGAAGCTTCTAAATATATCTCAAACCTTTTCATTCATTAAAAAAAAAAAGAATTATCGGGTGTGCTGTTCATTTAGCTCTATCCACGGGATGTCACTGAGCACAATGCATCCTTAATTAAGGTGACTTTACAGGAAAGTGTCAGCACATTTGGTTGAAGTAAGCTCAGATCATATAATGGTAATTAATCAGTGGAAACTAAGCACAGCATTCAAAGATATCCATTTAAAAGAGAAACGCTGCTTTTTGTGTTATTGTGTGGCTGGGCTTTAATCTCCAGCCTGTTTCCGAATAGCTCATTTCCTTTAATGAGATCAAACTGGTTCAGATATACATTAAATATATATATACTGTGTTCAAAGCGTGACTTGCCATATAGAGTAGAAGCCAGATTTACTAAAACAGGGCAAATTAGCATAAGAGCAAAATCTCAAAAAAGGGCTGATAGGAGGGGAAATTTCTTTTTATGCACACATTAAAGAACAAAAATGCAGCCGGATCATTTCCAGAACGACCAGTGCAATCTACAGAAAGCAGCTCGACATTTGTAAATTTTGATATATTCTTCTGCCACAAATGTTGCATCTCAAAGAGAAACTCCTACAAATGTATATGCAATAAGGGTCAGCCGTGAAAATGATGGTGTCCATGCCTTTTCAGTGCTAATTGTTCACTAATAAAAAAAATAGCAAGTGGGTTATGTACTATTGTTTTATACTGATATCTTCATGAAACCTCTTTGGACTCATTTTAAAAATGGCTTGTTTCAATGACTCGACTCTTTCTTTTGAGAGACAATGAAAATAAAGTCTTTTGAGAGACTTTATACATGGTGCACTTTCAGATTTAAAACTTTGCAGGGTGTTTTCATTCACTTAGACCTGCATTACCCACTGCATGAAAGCTCATTTTCAAAAATCCATAATAGCAGCACTTAAAAGGAATATTTAAACCAAAAAAATGTAATTTAAAAGAAAGGTTCAATGCATTCAATCACTTTCTCCACCAATGGATGCTCTGTACTCAATGGGGGCCGTCAGAATAAGAGTCCAAACATCTGATAAAATAATCCACAATCACAATAATCCACACCACTCAAGTCCATCAGTTAATGTCTTTTGAAGCCAAAAGCTGTTTGTTTTGTAAAAACGCCTCCTTTAGTAAAAAATTGACCGTTCTCTGTTGTCTCTTCATCAAAATCCAGCCACATATTTGTCTAGAGCTGTTTTGATCTGTGCAGATTTCTCTCCTTCAGACCAGACCACTTTTTCACTGGAGGCAGGAATATTATGGATTTATAGACGCTTTTTTGGAAACTACTCCTTCAATCTTAAAAAGTTACTAACACCAGCTCATTGTTTGTCAGTCAAGAGTGACATCTACTGAACCAACGGTTCATTCATGTTTTCTGAACAGAGAGTCAGAATCACAGAATTGTGTTTAAGCTCCATGTTAATTCTGCGGTGGGTCAAACATTTCTGAAATGATTGCTTCATGAATGACCTTTTGTGCAACATAAAACCCAGTAAATGCCTCGCCCGAGGACAAGAAGGGAGTTATATCTTATCTCCGTGGAATATCTCACAGACTTACTAAATAGACTCCCAGAATCAGTTAAACATAATTGTTCAGTGTTCCTCCTTTTGCATCGGCCGACTTCAAAATGCCAAGCAGGGGGAAAAAAAGATTAGCTTCATTTAACAAGGAACCTGTTGTAATGAATTAGAAACCCAGATAGGACCAGTGAATGACCAGCGCCTTTTCACACTTCACGAGTCTCGTTGGGACAGCTATGTGTGGATGAAATCATCTGTACAGGCACACTCCAGTTCTTCTGGAAAAACACAGCTTTATTTTGATTGTCTGAATTCAAAATTGGATAGGGTTGGACAACTTCTGCAAATGTCAACATATTCCAAAGGTCTCAAGCCACTGTTGAGAGAACAGAATAATAAATGAGAGGAAAAGCAACAATCCATTTACTGTGCTAAAAAAAACACGCTGTGTACCAAAATGCTGCAAATGGAACACAATTGCCTCCTAACCTTCATCGGTCTCTATTCAGACGTAAAGAACAAGAGAACAGTGTGATGCCTATATCCATTAGAGTCTGAATTTGCTTGAATTAATAAAATATTTTGCTCTAAAAAAAGAGTTGCACCTTCTGTGAACCGTGAAAGCACTTGCGATCTCCCAGCTGGGCCTTTTTTGACGAACGTCTGCCATTGTAAGAACATTTCAGGAATGGTTTTTGAACCTTCAAGAAAATTAAGCCATTCAGAACGAACGTGAAACAGTGTCTCAATCGTGAGATGTTCATGGCCCAATTCTGTGGTGCTAGACTCTGTGTTTATGTCAGCGGAGTCTGGGTAGTTGTGCAAATGAGCTTTCCATCAGCTCCACGGGACAGGAGCAGTCAGTCACTCTGGTTTACAATCTCCCTCCTGGGTGCTCATGGCTTTCACAGTGCTAACAGATTTGGACAGCTCGCTGCTGATGGTTTCCATGTGCTTCATACTTCATCTTGAGAAACGGTTCAGAGCAAAGCAGCTTGCTAATTAGTTTTTCATTGTGCAGCGTCTGCATAAACATGTACATATGTAAAAAGGCAACCATAGTAATGGTAAGTAAGTTCATCTAGTGATGGGACACAGAGGTTAAAGAGAAAAATGTCTTAAAGCAAGAACTAGTAATGCTACTCAAAGGCTAATGTTTTCAGAGCTCACAAATGCTGTTTGTTTATTTACTGTATCTGTCTGCCTGTCTATCTATCTATCCACACACACTCACACATATATATATGATTTAAATGTATGATTTAAATGGATAGGGCAATATTTGACCGAGATACAACTATATGAAAATCTGGAATCTGAGGGTACGGAAAAATCGAAATGCTGAGAAATTAACCTCTAAAGTTGTTCAAATTAAGATGTTGTCAATGCACATTATAATCAAAAATTAAGTTTTAATATATTTTCTTAGTCTGCTACAAAATAAATATCTTCCTGTTATTTTTTGCGTTTTTTTTTTTTATCAAAACACATTTACGTTAGATGTAATGCAGTTTGACAGAATTCATGCTTTATGCTTAAATTCAAAGGGAAACAAGGGTTCAGATGGTTGTTTTTGTTTTAAGTAGATTTTTCAATATTCAACAACATTTTCAACATTTTCAGGTCAGTTCATTTTTTTTTGTCTTTATTAAAAAATTATAGTTTTATTCAGCAAAAATGGTGCGTTAAACTGATTTTAAAAAGTGGTAGTAAACAGCCATATTTCTATTTTGAATTAACAAAGCTCTTTTTAATGTTTCACTAAATAGTAAGCATGCAGCATAAACGAGTCTAATATTTTTCATATTTCCACATAAAAAACAGCATATCAGGATGATTTCTGACTGGAGTAATGATGCTGAAAATGCAACTTTAAAATATAATTTTATTCCTGTAATGTAATGTATATTAACAAAAATAAAATTGTATTATATATTTTAAATTGTAATAATATTTCACAATATTAAATATACTGCGATTTCTGTAGTTCTGATTAAATAAATGCAGCCTTGACAAGCTTAGAGAGACTTTTGTATGGCAGTGTATCCTTAAATTAAAAAAATTTAAATAAAGTTTTAGGTTATATATTGAAAATGAATAAACATTGATAACACTGATATATTTCAAAAAGAAAAAGAAAAACATTTCCATATGCCTTTACAACCTATACTGACTTTTGGATCTATCAGCTGAACAAAGGTTTTGTTTTGTTTTTGTTTTTTTAAACCAAAACACTGTTAGAACAATTTGCTGCTTCAATTTCTAATTCAAAGAACTGCTTTCCAAACAGCATGTACCAGTACTTTAAAAATGCAAAAACACACAGCACCCACACAACTCCTTTACAAGGATCCCTTGAGGACTGGACTCTATTTATGACACAGCTGATAAAGGAAAAAGTTCTGCATATTTTTTATGTTGTTGTTGTTGAAGAAAATATAAGCACATGGACTTGTGTTAATGCACTGAAGTGTAACAAATGTGAGCAAATAAGAGCATGCAGCACAGTTAATTACGCACACTAAAAAGGGAGCACTCATTAGCATTATCTTCAAGTGTAAACTATGTATATTTATTAGTTATGGACTTATATATATATATATATATATATATATATATATATAGCAAGACCCTGGTCTGGGTCTGTTGGAAATGCAGAAAATTTGCTTTATTCACATGAAGTAAAGTGTTATTTCAGTCATGAGTTGAAAATCCTCTTCACAATGTAAATTTGGCCGATCTACTCCAGGCTGCTTCTGAATAAAGACTTCTTTCACTCTGTAGTCGTAATTGTCTTCATTTGAGTGCTGCCCTTCTCCTTAACGGCTACATCAGCCGGTGTCCCCCAGGGATCCGTCCTCTGACCCTTCTCGTTCTGGAGCTCCACTTGTTGTGTGGCATTTCTCACAGTGGGCCATTCTGAGAGTATTTCAAAGCAGACTTGGACATGCTCCTGCAGGGCTGCTGGCTTGAGTTGTCAGGCTCCAGCTGGCTTTGTGCTGCCAGCTGCATCCAGTGGTTATTCCTCACAGGCACAACCCCAGGTGTCCTTCCCTTCTGCCCTGTAATTCCCGTCTCTTTCATCCTCGCAGGATGTCCAACTTGTATTATGGGCTCATTCAATAAAACAACGTCCAGAGGAGCAAAGGCAGATACGGGTTCAACACAGACACACAAACTGATTGTTTGCAGATGCATCACAGCCTGGGAAAAGAAACTTTCAGTGCTATCTGGCTCCACAGAGAATTGAAGCACATACAAACCATCTAAAATCTTCCCAAATAAGGATTAATTGTTCATTAAAAGGACAAAATAAAACAAACCTATTCATGTGCTGAAGGAAATGTGCTGCAAAAATAACCACAGGTACATTATTAGAAACTTAATTTGATTTCACAGCAAGATTAACTGGATTTTCATGGTAAACTAACCACAGCAGAAAACACACCATCATCGTTTGCTTATGTAGTCAGAATGTTTTTAGCATATTAATAACTAATTGCTACGCTGTGCTGATAGCATGTTGTTAGCATGTTGCATGTTTGCTAATCTGTTATGAATGTTTTTAAGATGTTATTAGGCCTATATGATGGCTAGGATGTTCTGAAGGTTTTTAGCACGTTATGAAAAGCATGTCATGTTCTGATTGTTCAGCATAATGTTATGTGTACAAAAAGTGATTTGGTATTATGATTGCTAAGATATTGTGAGTGTTAGCATTTAGCTACGCTAATTGCTAAGATGTTCTGCTTTTTAATCAGCATACTGTGTGTTTTCTAATTCGTTCCGAATGTTTTAGCATCTTACTACACAATTACTGCATGATTGTGAACTCGTTTGTAAAGTTTTAACAGCTTAAATGCACAGTTGCTAACGTGTTCAAATGTATTTATTAGAGTGCATTATGTTTCTTAAGGTGTTCTGAGTATTTTAGAAACTTTCTACGCCGTTTCTACGGTTTTATGATTAAAAGGTTATTCTTAATTCTTAACACAGTTTCTAAGGTGTTTAAAGTGTTTTTATTAAATTACTGCATAACTGCCAAGTCATTCTGTGTATTTTAGCATCTTTTCACGCTTTTTCTAAGGTGTTTTATTATTTTTATAAAATGACAGCATTGCTGAGGGTTTTAGCATTTTACAACAATGCTTGTTTAAGGTGTTTGAAGCATTTCTATCAGATTACAGCATGTTTGCAAAGGTGATATTATGACTTTCTGCATTAAAGTCTGATATTCTGGTCTGCAAATGTTTTTTTAGCCATTTGTCCTATTATGTTTTTTTATTTTCTTAGCCATTTTACTGTCTATCAGTTGTAAATCAGAATGCATAATTCATATATGCAATGGCACTCTTCCCCTCAAAAAAAAAAAAATTGCCAGATTTGTATAATTCATGTGCGAATCACAAATGCGTCGAGTTACACACTACATTTCACTAAAGTTAGATGCTTGTTCAAATCCAAGTATGAGCAGCAGTAATAGAGATGTTTTCCTCCATAGCAAGCAACATTAAAACACAGCAACAGTTTATTTGCCATCTTCAAAGCCAGAAGACTGCCTATCTGTCATTATGTTTAGTTTTGCTTGGAAAACATTGCCATTTCTGCTTTATTTAGAGCCTGCGCCACTAAATGTTTAATTATTTTGGCAGATGTGTCTGATGAGGAAGACACATAGAAATTGTCAATAACATCATCCGTGAAGAGAAGAGAGCGAGAAGTATGAGAGCTGTGAGATACATTTCATAAACAGAGGATGAGAGTATTAAAAACTGGAGGATTATGACAAGAGGTATAAAATGGGATTGCCAGAATTTTCACACTTTCTGCAACATGGCAGATCGTCCTCACTCTACATCAAACAGAGAATTGTGGGGCAAAATTCATCAGCTTGGCAACTAGGACGGCAGCGCTTACTCACGACAGATCTGCCATCAGTGAGATTAGCACAGCACTCCAGACTGCTGCATAACTGATACAATTGCGATGACAAACAGCAGGTGAATTGGCCGCGGGAAGTCAGACATGATTGGATAATGGCAAAGCCAATGCTACCTGATTTCACCTAATCACACACAAGTATTTACCAGCAGATGACGCCACTTGGCTACTTTAACTCTTTATCCGACATTGACCAGATTTTTCACAGTTTTAGACCTCATTCATTAGAGAAACAAGTCCGCAGACATATTTAGAATTTTTAGCTCTATAGCATGTTGTAGTAGCATTTTTAGTATAATTTATGTTTCTTATATTTCTACGTATGTTTCCTTTAAATACATTTTTAAGTATAGAACTATGTCCTATGTACTATGAAATATACTAATAGTACAGATTATTTTTTATAAGGACATATAGGTTTGATTTTGGCATTGGTGGGGACAGATCAAAATTATTGCTAGGGACAATTTAGTAGTTACTGGATATTGTTAGGGACATCTTTACTAAATTATATGCCCTTGTCATAACAAGTGATGTCCTGTTTAAAAAAAACAGGACATGGTACGTTTTGATGATGGGATGCTGGATTTAAAATGGTTAAAGGTGGTTCTTTGCTGGTTTAAGATGCTCTTTAGCTGGTCATGTGCTGGTCCAACCAGCTTAAACCAGCACCCAAACTGCAAAACATACCTATCCAGCATATAGGTATATCCAGCATGCTGTTTTTTTTTTAACAGGGCTTAGAAACCATATTGCTCTCCTTTCCAAAAGAAACTATGGTTTTTACTACATATAAAAAACAAGCAATAAAAACATAGTATAGATAATGCACGGTAACCATAAATGAACCATGGATTTGCTACACTCCCATAGTTTAACCATGCATTTGCAGTAAAAAATGTGGTTATACAAATGGTAGCAAATACACAGAGAAACCATGGAAGCAGTTATTGTTTTGTCTGAATCTGCTCCAGACATATAATTTTTTTTTTTTATTATATTTTCTCTACTTTTTGTTCAAAATGTTGCCTTTTTTATCAACTCACCCACATTCAAGTGTTGACAAAAAAAGAATGCATGAAGCTAGAATAACAATTCAGTTTGTTTGCTTATTTAAGAGACTCTTTTTTTAAATACTGCATATTCACACAAAAAAATAATCTGGGGGCCATAAAGTGAGGAAAGAGTTAAAAGTCAACATGAAGCAGCGTTCGAATTTGACTTTCAAAACGTGCTGTATTTCCAAGCGAAACAGAATATTCAACAAGAGGCTTGATTTTATCCATCAAGAATTGATTGGATCTTAAGCAGTGGGCGTTAGATATCAGAAAGGAGCCAGCCGTGGATGAGAGTTTGAGTTTGATTCGGTCCAGCTCCATCCCACTCCCACCTCATCTGTTCCTGCACACCCCGGCCTACGCGCTGACCACTGCCTGCATCATCCCAGCCATTTAGGATGGATTTCAAAGACTGCGAACGACAGCCAGCTAGATCCTGTATAAGCCAGACCCCGTAACTGACTGCTACCGTTCCATTCATTTAGGATGACTGAGCACTGTTCTTCAGAAGAGTCCTTTGCAAACTATGGTTTCCAAAACACAACTGAGGAACTCAAACACATCTTTCGCATGCCACTGTGTACTATGTGTAATTTAGCATATGCCATAAGTAAAACGTTCTTAATAATTAAGTTTTTTAATGTTTTTTGGAATGAATCTCTCATACTTCACAAGGTTGCATTTATTACAGTAAAAACAAGTATACTGTGAAATATTATTGCTGTTTTCTATATTGAATTTCTATTCAACATATTTTAAAGTTGAATTTTCAGCATCTTTACTCCAGCTTTCAGTGTCACATCCTTCAGAAATCATTCTAATATGCTGAATTTGTGGTCTATTATTATCACTTCTTATCATAGGTTTTGGTGCTTAATGTTTTGGTGGAAACCATTATACATGATTTGTAATTCCTTGATGAAAAGAAAGCTCAAAAGAACATTTATTTAATGCATCCTACCATTAAATAATAGTAACTATACATTACCTACCCCAAATACTAGAGTGTGATAGTTTTCACAATAACATGAAGCAGCACAACTGTTTTAATGTTTTTGCTTTGATCACAGGGTGTAAAATAAATATATTTTGTATTCTATAAACTATGTAAACAGAAAAGTAGCTCCTTTAAATTGTTATATAATTTTTTTTTACACTTTTTAATAATATCACTGTTTTTACTGCATTTTGATGAAATGAGCATAAATTTTTTTTTAAATCATATACATGTATTAGTGTACGTTTCTTTTTATTTTATCTCTGACAGCTGTTGTCTTATGGCTCTCTCTCTGGTTTAAGACATTTTATTTAAAGCTATTTTGCGACATTATGGATTGTGAAAAATTCCCCACTAATAAAAACCACCGATGCACACTTTTTGAAACCTTGTTATTCTCGTATTGCATATAACTGCTGTTATTATTGCCATAACCTTTATTGAATTTACATTAACTATTGCCAAGATTTCAGAAAGGCTACAGCAATAACCAATGTCTACCTGCTTATTTGGATATAGTGTGATAAACTCTTGATCCGATGACTGTACAGTTTCTCCGACGTGTAATAACAGAGAATTCATGTTTTTTTGAATGGCTATTGTATAATATAACCCATCAGTGCATCAGACGGATCATACTTGGTCACAATTTTTGTTTAAAGCTACTCAAACCAAAACCAAAAATGTTTAACCGATCAAGTTTGAAACCTGCATATGAAACCAGTGACCTATTGCATGGTAGAAATCATGACAAAAAAAGCACATGATAAAAATAGCGCACTTATATTTTGCATAGGCTTTGATATTAGGGTTACAACAGCCAGAGAGTTAACCGTACTGCTACTGTAAGTGTGATGTTTGAGATATTAGGCCCTGTGATGGGATCAGGATCACATTGGAAAGGTCCACAAACAAACAGGGTTTAGGTGAGTGAAATCACACATCGGTCATTTCATCCTCCATGTCATCTCCCTCAGTTTCTCCTTCACCTTCCGCTTCCTCCTCATCTTCAGACGTCAGATCTGCATCATCCATCTGGGACATGCACTTCTGACAGGAACAGACAAATAAGTAATTCTCCCTGAGAACGAGAGGGAAGAAATGACGTGGTTTATCATTAAAAGAGCCAAAATCCAGACTGAGATCACCACTCTGTCACTACCGACTCAGACCTCATCAGACATACAAACCTCATTAGCTTGTGACCCTGAAGCATAAAAGCAGTCATCAGTAACACAGGTATGTAGCAATAGCCAACAATACATTGTATGGGTCAAAATCATTATTTGTTTTTATTTTATGCCAAAAATCATTAATATATTAGGTAAAGATCATGTTCCATGAAGATATTTTGTTAATTTCCTACCATAAATATATGAAAAGTTATTTTTTTATTATTAATAGGCATTTCAGCATTGCAACTTTAAAACTTTTCTCAATATTTAGATTTTACGCACCCTCAGATTCCAGATTTTTAAATAGTTGTATATCAGCCAAATAGTCCATAACAACCCATACATCAATTGAAAGCTTATTTATTCAGCTTTCAAAAAAAATAAACTGTGGTCCAGGGTCACAAGTACAGTTCAAACACACCAAAAATTAATGTGAGAACTGCTACGCCTTTTTTTTTTTTTACAAATCTTCTGTAATCATACAACAGTTTTGTGAAAGGAAAACTTGATGAGTAATACAAAATAATTAATAAGTAAGTAATTGTATAAATGCTTAGATGGATAGATCACTTGTAAACTGTAGTTTGTTACTGATTCCAAATCACATAACAATGTAGTTAGTAACAATCTAATCCATTACACATTTTAGCTAATATAATTATATTACTATTTGATTACTTCTGATCAATAAATACCAAATTTGATATAATGTTAAACAGAGAAACAAAATATTCCATTCATTGTTACTAACAATGCACAGATCTGGCAAAGGTTACAAAAAAAAATTCTGCGGCACTTCCTAACTGGCCTCCATAATCCTTAAATGGAAGACATTTGAGACGACCAGAACCCTTCTGAGCTATCAGGGGAGAAGAGACTTGGTGACAGAGGTAAAGAAGGACCCAAAGATTACTGTGGCTGAGCTCCAGAGATGCAGTCGGGAGATGGGAGAAAGTTGTAGACTTTTGTAGATCAGGCTTTATGTCAGAGTGGCCTGATGGAAGCCCATGAAAAGCCCACACGGAGTTTGCTGAAGAACACCTGAAGGACTACAAGATGGTGAGAAATAAGATTCTCTGGTCTGATGAGTCCAAGATAGAACTTTTTGGCCTTAATTCTAAGCGGTATGTGTGGAGAAAACCAGGCACTGCTCATCACCTGTCCAATACAGTCCCAACAGTGAAGTATGGCGGTGGTGTTTTTCAGGACAGGACGACAGGTTGTAATCGAGGGAAAGATGAATGGGGCCAAGTACAGGAATATCCTGGATGAAAACCTTCTCCAGAGTGCTCAGACTGGGCCGAAGGTTTAACTTCCAACAAGACAATGACCCTAAGCACACAGCTAAAATAATTAAGGAGTGGCTTCACAACAACTCAGTGACTGTTCTTGAATGACCCAGCCAGAGCACTGACTTAAACCCAATTGAGCAAGATCTGGAGAGACCTAAAAATGGCTGTCCACCAACGTTTACCATCCAACCTGACAGAACTGGAGAGCATCTGTGAGGAGGAATGGCAGAAGATCCCCAAATCCAGGTGTGAAAAACTTCTTCTGCATCTTCCCCCAAAAAGACTCATGACTGTATTCGATCACAATTGTATACTTAGGATCATGTGATATTTCAGCTTTTTCTTTTTTAATAAATCTGCAAAAATGTCAACAATTCTGTGTTTTCTGTCAATGTGGGGTGCTGTGTGTACATTAATGAGGGAATAAAATTAACAAATGATTTTAGCAAACGGCTGCAATATAACAGAGTAAAAAATTTAAGGGGGTCTGAATACTTTCCGTACCCACTGTATATTATATAAAAAGTTCAATCTGTTAGGGCCAATCTACTCTTTCTCCCTGACAAGTGAAAATAAATAATATCCATCAGGTCCAAGGGAGTCCGTCTCTGATCTCGACTTCACATCCAAGAAGGTCAGCAGTTGTTTTCAAGGTGAAGTCAGGCTTTTCACAGGAACAAAGTGAATATAGATTAAGTGGGATTTCCAAACAAACCCTCATTGGTCATAGCTGCTGCAATTGACAAATGAGTGATCAATAGAGGAGCAGCAGCACGCTGGAGGCCCCTACGGTTCTCCATGCCCCGAGCTGCTGCCAGGGACCAAGGGCATTGATCCTCTTTGGAGGTGGACTCAGCTGGCCAGTTTCACACAGAATGTTTAAACAAGAGATTGCATTCGTTTACCTCAAGATCTTGTGCCGGCTATGGCGACTCCTTTCCCGCTGGCAGCAGTCCAGATAGCTGATACAGATCTCCTGCAAAAAGATGGAGAGAAAGTCAAGGGATAATCAACAACGAAGCAGTTCTGCAGTTTAAATGACGAATCGAGGAAATTAAGTTATACAGAAATAATCAGAAAAGTCTGTTTTATAATTTGGCCAGAATCGTGAAAGCAATCTGTGGGTCTGACAGATTTCATAATGTTTGTCAGTGGTCTTGCTTATGTATAATATTTTTCTCAAAGTCGATAAACATGTCATTTTTCCAGATGCAATTCAGATCATTCAATTGATCTCGTCTATACTGAAGCCTGACAGACCTTTATACACCACATACTGTAAGATTGTTAATGTTTCTTAAAGTCTGCTATGCGCTTACCTACAACTTAAGGCTGTATTTAAAAATTCAGCAAAATCAGTAAAAAAATCAAATAAATAAAAATCTGTAAAATATTAATTACAATTCTTCTACATTTAATTCTACTTACTTGCAACTCCACGTTTGCTACCACGCCTTAAAGCAAATTCAAGAACTGAATTGGAATTTAAAAAGCTTTCTCAATTCAATTCTGATTAGTGCAAAACATAATAATATAGGGCCACTATGCAACACATTTGGCATTAGATAACCTTACACAAATTCATTATGCGCTCTTTGTTATCTATAATGTGAATTCTGAGCCGAAAGCCTGGATTTTGGAAATTATGGATTTTTTTTTTTTTTTACAAAAATGAATCAGTTTTCTATATGAGGCAGGTCAGGATACTTTATTCACCCCTAGGAGTCATGTGAGGCATGTTTCATTATGGATGTATGTATTTTATTTGCTTACATTTGGACTATACCCACCCTAAGTGTATAAGGTTTTCCATGTTTCCGAAAAAAGTTTTATTTATGCTTACCAAAGCTGCATCTGAAAATTCAGTCAAGTCATGAAATAGTATCACAATTTAAAACAGCTCTTTTCTATATGAATATATGTTAAAAAGTATTATCCTTGAAGAGCCAAACATAGAGTTAAAAATTGTTCTCAATTCAGTTCCAATTAGTGCAAAAAATAATAAAAAATCACTATGCAAATAATTTGGCAATAGATAACCTTTCACGGATTTATAGCACTCTCTTTGTTGGATTCAGAACTGAAAGCATTTACAAATTCCGATAAGCCGTCATCCACTGGCTAATACGATTCAGTTAAACAAACCTATAAAATAAGTCTGTGTGATGTGAACAGCAGCGAAGGCAGGCAGATGTAGGCCTTTTCAATCTATCTGACAAGCTGCCAAAACTGCTCCCATCCTCAGACTCCTGTCTGTAATTCCTACCAACAATGAAACACTCAAGGCTTTCAGAAACATTACAAGCTTCAGCTTAGCATCTTTTATCCAAGCATGCTCTCCTCTGACCTCTCCGGGGCCGATGTCACTGAGGGCCGTGAGGTGAAGGAGGAAGTTGTTGTCAGGGAAAGATGCCTCCGCGTTGGGAACACAGCTGTGGTTACCTGCGCAACACAGGAAAGCCTCATAAATCTTCACCTCTCTTTTCGCGGAGCAAGAAGACAGGCCTCATTTGTTAAGCTGACCTGATTCTTGTGACTCAAAGTCAACTCGCGTGTAAAAATTAAAATCACAGCTGTGCAAACTGAAAGATGTGCCAATACGAATAAAGACGGTTCTCACAGGAGCTCTGCAGCAGGAAAAGGCCGGAGCCCTCGCAGTTGAGGAAATCGCCAGTTTCTGCAAAAAAAGACAGTCTTTCAGAGTTGGGATTTATTTCACACTTTTGCACAAAACACTCATATTTTACACAGATCGATGGCCGTCTAAGTGGTGGAATGTGTGTCTCTGTCTCAGGAAGCAGATGTCAAATGCAGAGATGGATTCAATCGTTGCAGGTATACAGATCAATGTGTGAGGGGCCGAGTTCTATAAACAGGTGCGAGTTGACAAGAAAAATTACCTTTTTCGATGTCCCTGTACAGCTGGTCGATGAAAGCATCTAGTTGCTCCCTCTGCTGGCCAGGAAGCTCCAGAGCATCACACGCATGAACCCACTGACTCAGAGAACTACACACACACACAAACATCAGATCAGAGGAGTATTACTTTACTCAATATTACTCGATTGTTTGCATTGAGCGGATATTACCTGGTGCCAATACCCTGACCATTGGTCCCAACAAGTGAAAACAGAGAGCGAAAACCCTCCGGGGTGAACCACTATAACAAAGAACAGACCTGTTTTACATTTAATTCTTTAGAAGACTTACATAATAAAAGCAACCAGAACTAGAGAGTGCTGTAACAAGTCTCAATGAGTAATATAGCATATAGCAAGGTGTTTGTTGTTTAAATAAATTAGACCAAAACAAATAGAATAGAAAAAAAACAGAATACAACAAAATAGAATAGAACACAACTAATTAGAATAGAATAGAACGACAGAATGGAAAAGAACGGAACAAAATACAACACAGTAGAACAAAAGAGAAGAGAACAGAACAGAATATAACACAACATATCACATTAGAATGAAACAGAACATAACAGGTGAGTGCTGGTAATTAATTGGTCAGGTGACGGCTAAAGAGAAAAGGTCTAATGATTGCTTGAGATCATAGCACCGGCTGGTATTATTCATTAGTTTTCATTTGCAATCTATTACACTCTGCAGATATCACATGGGTGAAAAGCTATGATATATTTGAAATATTTCAAGCAGCATTTAACCAGATTCAAGCCTACTTGACCAATTAACAGGTGTTAACTCCACCTAGTGTTAGTCGCCGGTATCAAACCACGTCAATAAATTAGATCGTTTTCTTTTTTTTTTTTTCAGAAATTAATTTGAGAAAACTAAAATACCCTTTAAAATGTTGGGTTCAGTAAGATATTTGTGTTATACATTTTACAGTAAGGTCCAATACAGTAAGGTCCAATTAGTTAATGCATTAACAATAAGCAATTCATTTGTTATTGTATTTATTAATTTGTCAACATCAGTTAATAAAAAATACCACTGTATATTGTTAGTCCTTATCAACTCAAGCCTGTTAAATAATAAAAAAAATAATAATTTAATAATGTATTAGTAAATGCTAAAAAAAATTACTAAGATACATGCTTTAGAAGTATTATTCATTGTGTTTATTTTAACTAATGTAGTTAATGAACATTACAAATGGAATCTTATTTTTTATTTTAAAATCCATTTTTTTTATTTTATTCTAAGTTAGAAATTTCTTAAATATTATCGGAATCTGTTTCAGAGAGACAAAGCAAGCCTTTAATGAAATTCAAAATAGGATCCCAGGTGCTACTGACAGTTTTAATGCCTTGAAGCATAAACCTTAATTTCTCCAATTGAATGTAAAAAAATAAAAATAAATAAAAAAATAAAAAAATAAATTAAAAAAAAAAAAATATATATATATATATATATATTTATCTTGTATCCACCTATTATGGGTAGGGGAAGTTGCGCACCTCCATTTAAGTATAATGTTCCTTCTAGCTAACAGAGTAGTAAAAACAACCACTTGAGCAATGGAATTAGAGTAAGTGTTGTATGGTAAAACACAAAAAACAGCTGTCAAAGGATTGGGACTCAGTTCAATATTAAGTGCTTTTTCCCAGTGTGTCAAACATGTTGAAACAAAAGGTTACTAATCGAGGGCATGAATAGAATGTTTCCATTTTTTTAAAGAAATGAAGAAACTTTAAAAAACAATGTATGCATTAAACTAATTAAAAGTGACAGTAAAAAAATCATTTAGTACATTTTTATTTCTATTAAAAATCCTGAAAGAAAAAAAAACAACAAAAAAAAAACACTGTCTGTTTCCATAAATACATATAAAAAAAATATTAATGATATAATTAACAAAATTTCTATTAGAAATCTTGAGCATTTTTGAAGGATCATGTAATCATAATCAATTACATGTAATCAAACATAATTTTTTTTCTAATAACATTTCAAAATACAATGTTTTTGCTAGATTTTTGATCAAATCGACCTTGGGGGGCAGAAGAGACATTTCAAAAAAATTTTGAACAGTGAACTTTCATATGACCCCTTTGCTTAATCAAAAAAAATCATTAAAGCCAGACAGACAGATAAAAACCGAGTCTGACCTGACTGAGATGATCCTCGTACAGCGTTGTAGTAAAGAGATTACGTAGCAAGCCCAGCTGTCCCTGAAATAAAAACAACACTGTATTTTGGGGCACTTAAGATGTGAATGAATATTCTGCATTGTAGAAATCATTAACCTGTCACTACTGTAAAAATGAAGAATGAAGACATTCACCTGAAATTTCTCTCCCAACAATTTATGAGCTATTTCCTCTTCTTCATTTGCTGTTCGGCTACAAAAATTAGAGAACAGCCTCTGCCAGCATCCCTTATCTTGAGCCTGGAACAACAACAAAAGTTGTTTTCAGTTATTTTACACTTTTGGAAGCCTGTTTCCGACACTGAATAAAAAAAATTGCAACCTTTTCTCTCACAATTCAGATTTAGTTTCCTCTGAATTCTGACTTCATTTATCAGAATTGTGTGATATTCACTCGCTGTTGCCAGTTCTAAGCGTCCGATTCTGATGTAATAGTTATTATTTTCTTACAGTTGTGGGTTTATGTCTCACACTTCTGAGAAAAGTCGTCCATTGCAATTATATTTTTATTCATTGGCAAAAAAGCTTACATACTTACAAAAAATATAAATATATATGAACAATCCTCTTATTTAGACCAATTATAAACAGAAAATAACCTGCTTGATGGAGGCCACCATCCTTGCCATGATCATGATACTGGAAGTTTCCGGGGGGTAATGCACACTCCTGAATAATATGCAAAAATGCAAAAATGTGAAAGAAACACAACACTTCTCCTGTCTTCTGCACAGAAATAAAATAAAAATGAAAAGTTAACTTCTGGTGACGTTTTTGTAACACAAACAGCAGACAGACTGATTGAAAATGCAACTCTACTGTCTGATAGAAGGTGGCGTTTTTTTGGAAGAGCAGAAATAGAGCTGTTTCCATGGTAACCTATGCTTATAAACCCTACTTTATCAGGTTTTACACAGAGTGAAGATAAAAACAAATGCCATCATGACTTTTCTGCAGACAGTCAGACACCCTTATGCATTAATAATTTATTCATTCAATCTTCCATATAATATCCCTCAGCACTCTGCCTGCTGTCATGTTTTCTCACAAAACAAAACATAATAAGCTGCATGTCACCCTTTCTAAGTTTACTTAATGTTGATTAGTATTTACCTTTAGATTTTGAAATGATGATAATCAAATATAAAACGGTAATACTAACTGTGGTTTAAAATAATAATAACTGAGTAGATTGCATACAAATTGTAATCAGCTACTGATTCAAAATTGCATGACAAAAAATGTAGTTAGTGCATTTTAGTACATTTATTACACTACACATTTTAGGTAAATTTTACTTTTAGATGACTTGTTGAACTCGCATTAAAAATGCTAAGAAAAAGCAAAAATATTCCATTTGTTATTGACAACATGAAGTGCATTAAACACTGCATTACATTACATTCACAGAATGGAGCTCATAAAGGAACTGCAGATGGTTTGTCAGTTAACAATTAACAATTAAATAAACCATAAAAATGTTAAATTATAATAAGTGCTGGGCAATGATTAATCACGATCAATCACATCCAAAATAAAAGTTTTCGTTTATATAATATGTGTGTGTGCCGTGTATATTTATTATGTATATATAAAGACACACGCATACAGTATATATTTTTTAATTATCTACAGTACATATTTATATATAACAAATTATATGTGTATAATATAAATATATTTAATATATTAACAAACAATTGTTTTATATACATGAATGTGTATGTATTTATATATGCATGGATATCCACAGAACACACACATATTTTATGACAAAACAAAAACTTTTATTTAGAATCTGATTAACTACGAATAATCATTGTCCAGCTCTAACTCTAATAAATCATGTTAAAATCTAATTACAAGTGTTACTTTTTTGTGTCACGGTTTTTAGTACCGTCTTGGTGTACCAAAGTACCAGGTCTTTTGGCAACACTACTGATTACGTAATCCAGAACACAACAGAGATTTTTTTACCGCCAGGCGTCCTGCAGCTTGTTGAGCGGATGATCTGGATCATTGTGAGAGGGACCGAGGCACAAGAGTTTGTGATACTGCTCCCAAGCAGCCTGTCGGCATTCAGCACTGCAGTACATCACCTGATGAGAACACACACAGTACATTCACACACACATCAGCAGGCCATCTGCACGCAACTAATTATTCTGAGGAAATTTGCTCAAGTACTTGTGAAGCAGAATAATTGTACTCTAACATCATTTTTACATTCCGACCTTCCAAGTATTTATTTAGCACGTCACTGTGACTTAAAAAAAAAAAATGCACAAGGAAGTTCTGATGTTTAACATTAAAAACCCAATTTAATTACTTTTAATTAAGTTTTTAACCCTATAAAGCCTACTAAAGCCTACCCATCTGTGAGCCTGGAGCACAAAAGAAGTCATAAGCAGCACAGGTATATTTGTAGCAATAGACAACAAGATTATACATATTTCTTTTATGCCAAAAATCATTAGAAAAATTAAGTAAAGATGCTCCATGAAGATATTTTGCTAATTTACATACGTTCATTTACCAAAACTTGATTAGTAATATGCATTGCTAAGAAATTCATTTGGAAGTTTAAAGGTGTTTTTCTCAATATTTAGATTTTTTTGCACCCTCAGATTGCTGATTTACAAATATAAGTCATATACCGAACAAACAATACATCAATGGAAAGCTTTCAGATTATGTATAAATCTGGTCCAGGGTCAGATATCTGGTATCTTCACTTATATAATATCAGTATATCTTAGGAGGTCAAGCATGTTTATCCATATTTACCATATATTAGTTTATGTAATATTTACATTTGTGTGTAATTACATATCTGTTATAATATTGTGTTTCTGGTATTCCTTAACAATTATCAGAACAGATAATCCTGTTTTTGTTCCAAACATGCCTTATTTCCTTAAAGGAGTAGTTCACCCCTATGAAAATTCTGTCATTTACTCACCCCAAGTAGTTCCAAATCTGTATGAATATCTCCTAAGGAATATATTTTTAAGAAACAGGCTGCTTTGGTCACCGTTGACTTCCATAGTAGGAAAAAATACTATGGAAGTCAGTGGTGACCCAAAATTCATACAAGTTTGGAACTACTCAACTACTCAAAATTTTCATTTTTGGATGGACTATTCCTTTAAGCACAATACATTAACATTGCATATTATTTTGTGAGGATTTTAGTGTATAGTGTGTCACAATTATTGCAATTATTGTTTTTTATTATTACTTACTTTAGTCTACTTACTAGTCAATACTGCTGTTTCAAATACATTTTTTCTTGAGGACAAAGTAACATCTCATCTCATTTCATACTTGAATTTCCAAGGTTTCTAGATAATTTTTTCCCCCTTCAGATTGCCAAAAAAAACATGATGCATACAATCCACTACAAGCCTTCTGTTTCCCAATACTTCATACTTTTTTTAAGACAAGCAAAAGACCTTTTGGTATAATTGTAAAATGTCCATCATAAGGTTGTGGTACACATGTGTTTTTGATGAACAATCTTTGATTTTTATAAAGTAAACATACTAAACATTTGTACTTATAAAGCTTTCCCCCCAATTTTACAGTCTGAACAAGTTGATGCTAGTTGAGGAAAGACAGAGGCAGTCTACAGACTGAAGCAGACAGATTCCATAGAAAACCGGGTAGTGTATTATGGTCATAGACTCCAATTTCTTAGCTTCAGACATTGATTCTATTCTGAATAATCTCTGAATAATCATTGTATTGCACTGCATTATATGCATTACCCAATTACCAATAAAACTATTATTTGACCATCAAATTAAGATTAAAAATAAAGTTACTACACATACATATCACTAACTAAGAGATAGAGTGACAACCTGATATTTATATTCATTTTATGCAAGTAGCTGCTAAAGCTTACTGTTATAAAGATTTCTCTGATTTGCATTACAAGCCACCAAAAATAGTAGACCACATAAATAACAGCATCTCCACCAAATTGCAGATTTTTGCTCAGTTTGGGCCTCCAAATAAAACAGTTTTATTCTTTCTCCAATATGAACTCCATAATCAAACCATACTGCATGAGCTAAAAACCTGTACCTGACAGTGTGGACAGGCCTGGTGTCGATCCGGATGCACTTTACACAGCTCGGGGTGAGGCAGACTAAGAGCCGGCAGACCACTCAAGCGCCTGGCATTCTCCTCGGCCGTCTCTAGAGCTCTCAGACAGTACTCACATGCTGGAGATGGCAAAAACATTTATTTACAACTAAAACACATATATAAATAATAAATACTGTCTACTCATCAAAGCTGCAGTTATTTGACCAAAAATGCAGACTCCTCCGTAAAAGCCAACTCTCACGTGTGAATCAGTAAAATCGTGTAGAGGTCAAATGCACGCATAATTATTCACGTAAATCCTCATTAGTTATGTAATGAATTAACAATAATAAAAGACTGAAAAGACATGTGGAAGTAAATTGGATCCGTGTGCAGTGATGTCAGAAAATCTTATATATTGTGTGTGTGTGGGGGGGGGGGGGGGGTGAATAGACACCAGAAAAAAAACAACCTGAAGCTATTATTATTTAAATATATCAAATT
>JAUMHI010000055.1:16574058-16584110 GCA_032359435.1 Enteromius unitaeniatus
TTGTGTATCTGGAATGAATTTTAGATCTTTAAGTCCATCTCATGAAAAATCGGAGCAGAAACAAAGGTGTTGCGTTTTTATTTTTGTTGAGTGTGTGTGTATATATATAATATACACACACACATACATTTTTATATATATATATATATATATATATATATAATATCAATCTTGACACATAAAAAAATGAATAAAATTGATAGTAATGGGGAACTGTGGGAACTTTTCTTCATCATTTAAAAAAAACACCACCGCACCGCAAGCAGCACGCCACTGACAATGTTTGGTTTTTACCAAATAAACAGCAAAAACAGCGAGTAGCAACTAGTGGCAGCTGTCACCAGAAGTGGCATCGCGAGCTGCCACTGCTAGTGGGAATCCCTGGCAGCTGGGGATGCCACCGGAAGTGGCTGCACAAGCGCCAGCCTCTGCTGCTCTCAAGGCAACGTGGACCGTATCATGTTTCAAAACGAATGCATGTGTTTTCAGTCACTTTTTTCTCTAGAGGTTGCTCTCGCCATTGATGGATTTGTGTCTTTGGACTTCTCAAGACGTTAACTGATGGACTGGAGTGGTATTTATTTATTATTGTGGTATTTTAATTAGCTGTTTGAGCTCCGGCTCTCATTCTGATGGCACCCATTCACTGCAGAGCATCCATTACTGATAAAGTGATTAAATGCTCTGAAGAAAAAACTCAAACCTACATCTTTTATGACTTGAGAGTGAGGACATTTTCAGCAAATGTAAAATTTTTGGATAAACATTAAGCGAAAATTAACTAAAATAGTTAATTCCTTTTCCAGTTAATCAGTGAGACAGGAGAGGCCACGCTTTCATTTCACAAGAATGGACGTTCTCTTGGAGAGGCGTTTCACCTGAACTCTTCTACTCTTGGAGGTCAAGCCCTCTTTCCCCATGTGCTTTGCAAAAACTGTTCAGTTTGCGTAAATCTCGATCCAGAAACTCCCTGGCATGCTTTTCCGGCTGGTTTCTGCACATTGCCCGCGCTTCCTCCTGGTCAAAGGATTCGTACACTTTTACCCACAGCATCTAAAAGTGAATGTGAGGTATGAAACCATGTTGAACCCTAACAAACACAATCATTTGATGAAGATTCATACTGTGAAGCTGTAAGCAGTCTCTCACAACCGTCTTTTTCATCTCTTAGGTGTTGTTGATGGTTGGTTTGCCGGGTTCTGGTAAAACCCACTGGGCTCAGGCTCACATGCTTCAGAACCCAAGGAAACGTTACAGTCTTCTGAGTACAAATGCCATCTTGAACTGCATGAGGGTAAGATATCCTATGAATATTGTGTGTAACTGAGTGTTAACTGAATGGTAAGTTCCAGACTAGTACCAGTGTTATTTTTGGCCTATTTATACACGGTTATTCTTTCTACTTATTTTCTTTTTCATTATTAGATGTTTATTTGTTATTATACTAGTATATGATAATATACAAACATTAATACTTTATTTTAGAATTGATATGAATATTTATTTGTTTTATTTGTTTCAATTTATATATTTCTGTTTTAGTCATTTAAGTATTTTAAAACTATTCATAAAATTTGCCAAGGGTCATATTTATATATTAGTTTATTTTATTTCAGCATTATTTCACAACTCAGTTTTTACCATAAAAGTCTGCATGAACTGGAAGTTTTTACTTCCGTCTTTTAAAATACACTCATACCCAGGGTGTCAAATTGATGTCACCAAAGAAGACCCGTTTTTTTCAGAGGGGAGGCGTATTTTCAGATTTAGATTAAAGATTATGGCAAACCAATTTTTCTTTGTAGATTGACTTGCATGGACGAGTTGTTCACCACAAAAATAGCAACATGACAAAATAAATAGTCCATTTTAATTTTATGTGGACTTTAAAGAAAGGAAAAGACGTGACATGCAGCCAGTTATGGTTTCCCATTCTAGGAATTTGTACTCAGCAATCAACCCATCCAAAGTGCACACACACTGTGAACACACCCCTGGAGCGCAGTTTTGGGACTCGATCCCTGAATGACCCACTCAGAGTCCAACTCCCTATCCATTAGGCCACGACTGCCCCACATTTAAATGCTGATATGGCAAAAAAAAAACTATTTTAACTACTCAGTTAACTACTCAGCATTGTTTCAATTAGCTATTTTAGTAGTTTTAGTTGATCTTAACAACACTGGCTAGTATTCCCACAATCCTTAAAAACATGTTTGGGGAGGATTTAAGAAATAATTAAAATCTTATATCCTACCCCAGCGTTTCCTTTGTTACCCACAGAGCGTCTGTTTTCTTAATTTTCCTGTCCTGCAGGAGCCCCCGGGAGCCAGTCACAGAGAGCTGATGCTGCAGCAGGCCTCTCAGTGCGTCAGTCAGCTGATCAGAAGAGCTGCTACTAAGAGGAGGAACTACATCCTCGATCAGGTACTGAGGAGGAATACTTGTGCAATTAGGTGACGTTTGAACTAGGGATGCAACAACTAATCATTTATTCATTTACATTTATTCATTTAGCAGACGTTTTTTCCAAAGCGACTTACAGGTGGGGAAAACAGCAAGCAATTAGTCCTAAAGAGGCAAAAAACAACTTAGGAAGTGCTCATAATACCGTATAACAGGCAATGTTCAGATTAGTGCAGGCTAGAAATGGAAAGAAAGAGTAGGGTTAAGAATTTTTTTAATGATGTCAAATAGTGTAGAAAGAAATGTTTTCAGCAGTCGTTTGAAAGTTGTAAGGGAGTTGACATTTCGAATAGTGATGGGAAGATCATTCCACCAGCCAGGAACGGTGTAAGAGAATGTTCTGGAAAGAGAGCCTCTTTGTGATGGTACAATGAGGCGTCGCTCACTGGTGGATCTCAGAGTTGAAATGAAATTAGTTGTCAACGAACTGGGCTGCTCATGTTATTGAGGAACATGACCACAAGACACACAGATACACAGCTGCGTGCGCAATGGAGGTTACAGAAGCGTCTGCTGGAAAAACCGTGCCCCCCAACTCCTCCAAGGTATAGGGGCAATTTACATTAGGGTAACCTGTACGCTATGCAAGACCGAGCTTTCATGGCTTGGCAATACCACAGTCATGCGCGAACACTTAAAAAGTTTAATTGCTTATAAGACCCAATGCAATTAAATTAAATTAGTTTAAGTGCTTTTGTTTAAACTGTTTGCTAACTTCAGGAAAGTCGCCCTAGATCTGTTCACTTGCTACTCGCTAACACCAGTTTCACACTGCACGCGTCAGCGGCGCGTATGCAGAGCAGGAGCTTGTACTGCAGTAGTCTATGGACAAGCATCTTAATTCTGTTGTATTTTCCAGCGTTCTTCTACGAACACTGTGTGCCATGTGCTTTGATTTTTCATTGCCTGCATACTTTGTTATGAGACTGTCTATATTATAGTTTACACCATAAACTTGAGCAAAGTTTTTAATATGTGTAAATGAAAATACATGCATCTGCTTGCATGCAGATGCTAGATTGAATAGGTTAAGCTTTGAGATTCAAGATAAATTTTGGAAAAAATTCCAACAATAAAGTGTATTTGGATTGAATAATTGAATTGAAAAACTTAATCTTAAAAAAAATCTTAAAGCTAACAAATGCCTCTAGTTTTATTCGTTTTAACAGGCCTTTGAAGTTTGGGCCAAAACTCGTGCAAGTGATGTGTTTTTGTGCATTTTATTTTTGCATATGGTGAGTGTGAAACACGTCAATTACACGATATTATGGTAAAATGTGTTACTTCGCTGGTTTTCAGCGAATGCAAATAATAGTACATTTGTGACTATTAGCTTTTTGCATTTCTACAGTTTTTAAAGTCCACTACAAAGTTAACTTGTTAACTAGCAAATCTGTTTTATTATGTTAATAATAATTAATAATACATTAATAATAATTACGTTATTTTAGCTGTTTATATCACACGCTGTTAACAACTGAATATGCCACTGTATTTTTTAACATATATATATATTATTACATACATTATGCATGTGTATGTGTGTATATATATATGGTTTTATATAGTTCTAAGCAAAACATCAAATTAAAGAAGTGTTTAATTTTTACACGATTAATCGAAAAAATAATTGCCCAACTAATTGATTATCAAAATAATTGTTAGTTGCAGCCCTAGTTTGAACCCAGCATCAGAGCTTGTTTTGAGAATTAAAAGGGGTGTGCCAAATGAATCCTTGATTTCAGGCTTGTGTTAACATAGAAATCACATAACCTGTGACAAACACGAAGCCTCTAGACTTTCTGTCTAATCACGCGAGTGATTTACTTTGCGTGTTTGACTGATTGATTGATTCATTGAAAATGTACCAGTAAAGATCTGGGGGTTCAAACATTCCCTTTTATTTATATAGCTCTTTTAACAATACAGATTGTAGCAAAGCACTGAACATTATCAAATAGGAGATTAAAATGGCATTTAATTTGCTTGTTCTCACTTTTTTACTTTCATCCTCAAGGCCAACATTTATCCATCTGCCCAGCGACACAAGATGCTGTGTTTCCATGGTTACCAGCGAAGAGCAGTGGTGGTCCTTCCACCTGATGAGGTGTGGAGGAGACGTCTTGAACAGCGGCAAGAGCAAGAGGGCACAGCCCTTCTAGAAACGTCTCTTCTTAAAGCCAAAGGTCAGACTTGAATGACCTGATCATGAGTGTCCAGACATATTACAGCTGCACACTCATCAAACTGTTGTTTCTCTCTTCTCCTGTGTCCAGCGAGCTTCACACTGCCGGAGCAGAGAGAGCACCTGGATCAGGTGATCTTTGTGGAGCTCAGCTCTGAAGAGGCCCTCAAGCTCTTAACGCATTATAAAGAGGAAGCTCACCGCCTTCTGCCAACTCCTCCTAAACGCAAAAAACAAAACCGCCCTGTTCATCAGTGTGGTAAGAAGAGAAGGTTTCACTTCTGCTGTTTCATCATCTGATCTTTGATCATCTTGATCCTGAATTTAAGCCATGAACATGTGCCTTTTCATTTTCCAAGGGTGGAGAGGAGATCCATTCGGCTCCCACTATACATCTCAGAAAAAACAGGTAAGCCTAATAATGTGATGTTACATGTTTAGACATTTAAATTGTTGCTGTCCACCATTGGTTCCTACAGAATTAAAGTATTTTTAGAAATATCAGTACTTAATTTGCATCCCTAAATATAATTCTTTTTACAAATTCACTATTCCTTATGATAAACAATTTAGGCGTATTTGGCGTCCTGTCCAGGGAGCGAGCCGGGATGTCGGCGAATGCCGAGCCCTAGAAGTTGGAACCCTAGGGGGTAGAACCCTAACTAGGGCTGAGCTTGACGTCCAGCTCGAATCGAATCTCGAGGAAGATGCTAAATAAACGGCAGAGAAGGGGTGGAGGAGGGATGCATAACGAGATAAGGAAGGGAGGAAAAAGGGGCCTATTTATGAATTTGATTGGCTGAAGGGGAATTAGGCTGATTAGGGGATTGGTAACAGCTGTAGCTAATCATGCGTCAACACTCCTCCCGAAAATTCCTCATTTTAAACTTTAAACTGAAGAAATTGCGGTAGACATGAAGATGCAATAGTGGCGCTTATTTTTTTTTTTTGGAATTGAATTAAATTGAATTTTTCTGGATTGATCGGACTACAACTATTATCAAGTCAACAATTCAATGATTTAAATAATCCTGTCAGAGCAGGTTTACTATGAACAACTCTGATTCAAATGATCCAGTCAAAGCAAGCCTCCAGTAAATAACTCACAAATAATTTGGTCAGAGCAAATCTCCACTGAATGACTCCGTGATTCAAATGATAGAAGGTAAAAACACAATTGGGCTGGTTTTGTTTTACAGACCTGGCAACTGTGCATGAAAGTATGGGTTGATTACACAATTCGCATTTTACTTTTTTACAGTCAAGTGCTTTCTTACTATTGCACTAGTAACATTGAAATTTAATATAAGTAATTGTATTAGAATGTTTATACTTTTACTCAGGAATTGTATATATTGATGGATTGTACTCTTAGGGTCGTCATCCATATGCCTTTGGTCGCTCTTACGGCTGCAGCAGTGACCCGCAACAATACAGGAATTATTACAGACCGTACACTGGCCAGGTAAGAAGAAAATCATGAGTGCCAATCTGTGGACATCTGAAAAAAGAAAATAGAATAATAAAAATGCATTTACTTAATAGATCTTTGTTTTTCTTATAGTGGAGCTCGTCTGAGCAGAAGTCAAGTTATTGAACCCAAGGCTGTTTAGACTTGAATCATTCTGATAAACCCAGAACTTTAAAAGAAGGAAAAACACACCAATCAGAGCGTGTTTAGCTTTGATTAGCAGTGCTTCACCTTTACAAAAATAATTGGTTCTGTCTGTCAGTAATTTCATTAGCAAAGGTTATTGCTTATAATGAGGAGCCAGCATGAGTACCGGAATCTAGTTTGTTTTTAATGGGTAGTTAAACCCCAAAACTGAACATTTTGTCTGAGTCATTGTGCCCTTTTTTTCTGTGGAACACACAAGCAGTTGTTCAGACTGTCAGAGCTGCTATGTTTATATTCATGTGTTACAATATCAAGGACTGTTAATGTATTTTAAGGGATGTTTTGAATTTGATACAGTTTTATTCTGCTTTCTAAACACGATGAATCATGATTGATTTCACTGCTAATGGTAAAAAATATATGGCACATATATCAGTGTACTTGTAAAGAAGGCATTTCTTGATATCTCTTTATTTGCACTACTGACACTCGAGAACATTTTGTAAATGTGTGTCGTTTTACAGAGCCTTTTTTAAAAAAAAGATTTTAAAGAGGTGCTCCTTGCAGTTTTCATATTTAACTCTTTGTGGTTTGTAAAGGTGTATTCTCTGTAAAACAAAGACAAATAGTTATTGTGGAAACTCCTTTTATAAATTTTAATTGAAAATGTTTGTCATGAGATTAATACATCTAACATCAATAATGGGACTACAAAGTAAATATTTTCCAGACAATATACTATTAACGGTTAGGCTTGCTAAATGTCCACTTGAGCTTCTCTGAATAGACTTTCACTGGGAATCCCAAACTGACGTTTACACCAAAATTAAAAGGTCTTAGTCATTTCTCCTTTAAAACTTTTTTAATTTAATATAAAGTTCTGTCACAAAGAATAAATTTCAAATTAAAAGTTTGTCACGATAATACATTTCCATAGAAAACGATGTGTACAGTTTACATGTATTCAATACAAGAACTTCTGTATAAATATAATAAAAAATCTTTAGACTTTTAATGGTAACTAGTATGCAAAAAAAGAAATCTGTTTTGTAATATGTTGTTAAACAATTCTCTCATACAAAACACTACTGTATGCAGGACAAAATAAACTGACCATAAAATAGTTCAAAAGAATATTTAACCAAAAATGTAAATGTGCTCACCTTTAGGCCATCCAAGCTGGTTTCTATTTCAGATTTGGAGAATGTAAAATTGCATTATTTGCTCACCAATGTGGACCGAATGGGTGCCGTCAGAGCGAGAGCTTAACCAGTTGATAAAAACATCACAATAATGCACACCACTCCAGTCCATCAATTAATGTCTATTTTAAAGAGTGAAAAGATGAATGTTTGTAAGAATCAAATACATCTTTGAAACATTAACTAATAAAAATTGTACATAATCCATAACACTTTCTCCAGTGAAAAAACAATTCTGATCAGAATCAGAAAAATCTGCACAGAACAAGCACTGTGAAATCAGAGGGAGGAAACGTTATTATGGACTCATATTTTAGTGCCTTGATGATGGGATCTGTTTCCTACAAACACAGCTTTTGCCTTAATATGTTGATTGACGGACTGGAGTGGTGTGGATTTTTGTGTTGTTTTTATCGGCTGTTTGGGCTCTGATTCTGACGGTACCCATTCTGACATCAGAGACACTCATACAGAGACATTTCTCCAGATCCAATGAAAAAAAAATTGATCTATATCTTGGATCAACTGTGGTTGAGCACATTTTTAGAAAATGTTCATATCTGGGTGAACTGTTTCTTTAAATGATGCAATCACTCATGCTTATATGACCTGCTTGTGCAATTATTCAGAGTTGGTTGTGTATCTGATTAAAATCAGCATCCAGTCATCACCCTCTGATACAGCAGCACCGCACCCTTCGCTGAAGGACACATCTCTGACCACAGGAGGGAACACTCATTTAACTGGAACATTTTCTGCAGAATAAAATGACGCAAAATGCATTATTTAATAGCACAACATAAAGAATCTTGAAATTCCTGTTTATGTATGTTTTGATGATTTGTAACACTTGAATCCCTGTAAGCAATTTGCATATGTTAAGAAAATGTGAATATTAAAAACCAGCACAAGAATAAAAATAAACAAATCCTCATCTCTTGACGCTGTGGAGTGGACTGAATTTATATAAATGCTTACCGTTTGACTCAGAAACAGTATTTCAGTGGACTCATGGGCCTCTGGACCTCCATGTCTGTAGAAATCTCTCACTTCCTCTGTTGTCAAAGTGCACCTTCACAGAGTAAATAACACATACATGACTGGTTCTTAACTGGTTAATTGCATGTGGAAGATTATAACCTCATATGAATGATATTTACCGGACATAAAACTCTGCACTGGGTCGCCCTGCACTAGTGTGGTTCAGTGCAACTCCCATTAACAGCGGTTTGCTCAGAGAACTGATGGGAACATTCACCTGTGATGACAACAAAAAAGAAAGTGACGATGAGACCACAAAGCAGCATTCATTTCAACAAATTCCCAGTATGGTTTGAAGCATCGCCCATCAAATATAAATCAGACACACACCTCATCACTGATCTCTGCACACACTGAAGAGAAGATCTCTGAAACCACGGCTCTCTCCTTACCCTGCAGGAGATCCGCACATATGGCCTCCTCACTGACGCCTGGACACAACATCTACACAAAAACTTTTTTTTTTTATGTGTTGGAAATAAGTTTATTTTTTATTTTTTTTATTTGATGTTAATTGTAATATTTCTAAAATGTATAAGAAATGTATTTGTGTGAATATTTTTTAACTTGTAATTTATTTCTTTGATAAAAGCTGTCACATGATCCTTCAGAACTCATTCTAATATGCTTGCTGCTAAAGACACATTTCTATTATCTATGTTGAAAATAGTTGTGCTGCACAGAATTTATGGGGGGAAAAAACACTTTTATGATTGTTTAAAGAAAAGAAAGTTTAAAAATAAATACATATTTCTTTGAATTTTAATGTTTTGGTCCAGATTAAAAGTGTGACTTTTGATCAATTTAATACACTGGTCTCAAAATCAATTGCTGGGGGGCCATAGCTCTGGACAGTTTAGCTCCAACCAGCTCTGAATCACACCTGCTTGGAAGTTTCTAGTAATTCTAAAGAACTTGATAAGTTAGGTCAGGTGATAGGGTTGGAGCTAAACTGTGTAGAGCTGTGGCCTTCCAGGAATCAAGTTTAAGGCCAATGATTTAATGCAACAGTTGGATTATGAAACAGTCCGCAATAACAATTCAAAGTCATGCAGAGCCATTCACTTAATGAATCAACTATCCACCATTTTTTTTCTCACCTATGGGTGAGACTTCCGAGCCGTTAATAACAAGGAGAATACCCACATGCAGTAAGCCGTCAAAGTGTTTGCACAAACCAGTGTGTTCATAATTAAGATAATACATTAGATCAGGATTCTACATACAGCGATTTATATCAGAACTTCAGAGCGGGTGGAGGGCGTACACGATGCGATTCGGAAGGTTGGAACGCCATGAGCCCTTGCACATGTCACGATTGAGTTTATCTGAAAATCGTACGACGAACAAAATATGCTAAATATGTAATATCTTTGTTTTAATTGTGATTAAAATGAAGTGGTTGCCTCTAATGGCTACAGATATTTTGGTTTAAACAGGCCTGTTTGCCTGTTAAAGAGCAGTGTGGCAGTCGTGGCCTAATGGATAGGGACTCGGACTGGGAACCCAAAGGGCTGAAGAAACCCAAAGGTGCCCCGGG